>VWZT01002562.1:95559-136299 GCA_013397055.1 Pachycephala philippinensis | reverse complement strand
GGCGCTTCCGAGCCGCTCGACGGGGCGCAGAGCGCTCCCCCCGTGCCCGCCCGGCCGCCGAGGAGCCGTCCCTCCCTGCGGGCCTCTCCCGGGCGCCGGGCACACCTCCCCGGCAGCGCTGCCCGCCCCCGGTGCTGCGGAAGGGGGGTCCCGGCGCCGCCCGAGCGGGGAGGCGGCGTGCCCGGCTGCCAACCCGCCCTCGCCCTCTTCCTCCCCGCAGGAACCCGAGATGGCGGACAGCGCCGCGGCCACCGCCGCTCCTCGGGCCGGCGTGAAGAGCTCGGCGGGGCCCTGGTGGAAATCGCTGACCAGCAAGAAGAAGCACAAGGAAGCGGCGGTAGCCCCTCCGCACCCCGCCGCCAGCGACACCCCCGCCGACCCCCCCAGCCCCGACGGCCGGGAGGAGCAGCCCTTCGGCAGCGGCGACGCCGCGGGAACGGGAGTCGGCAACCGGCGGAGCCTCCGGGTGTCCCACTCGGGCCGCTTCAAGGAGCGGCGGAAGGTGCGCACCTCGCTGCTGGCCGACAGCCCCGAGGTGTTCGACGGCGGCGGCGCCCCAGGCCATGCCGCCCAAGGGCCCGAGTAGCCCAGGAGAAGCTGCCACCGGGTGGGTGGCCGGAGAACTGGCGGGACAGGCAGCCAGAGTCAGTGACTGCCCCACAGCTGGGCTTGGACCCATGGGTGACTTGTAGGCGTGTGGCAGCGGCCTCCCAAACCCTGACCGGACACTGCGGGGAGCCCGGCACCGCTGCCAGGCGAGGGAATCGCGTGCTGTGTTGCATGAACACCGCCAATACCAAACCCCCGGATGACGGGACAATGTGATTGTCTTTAAAAAAACCCACAAATAAACACCCCACTCCCTGTACTGTGGTGAGCGGACTCAAAGGTGCTATCCCAAGGCCGATGGTGGGGTCTGAACCTTCTCGCAGCCCTTGCCAGGAGCCAGCGTGCTGACTTCTCAGGCCTGTGACCCAGCTCCTTTTGGCTCTCAAGCTGAGGAGGCGCTTTGCTGCTTTCATCTCACAAGCTGTCTTACCGAAGGAAGGGGGGAACAAAGTCCTCTTACCTAATTCACGGCCGAGGACCTCCGGCAGTGCTGAAAGTGCTCCTGTCCTGCCGTTAGCCACGAATACATCCTCCATCCCCCACGGGGGTCAACACAGAGGTGTTGTGAGGGGCAGGCTCTTGCATTTGCCCATGTCCCACATCACAACGCATTTACATATGGAAAAGGCAGGACCATGCTGGTGTTCTCCCTCTTCCTGCTGTGTAATACTAAGCAGGTGTTTCAGAGACTGGTCCCTCATAGTTATGTTACAGAGTGATGCCCGTGTTGTCTAGCAATTCGCACTATTTACCCAGGGGATACATGATTTTTGCATAATTGGTGATAACTGGCTTAATGAAGCTCCAGTGAAGGACTTGTGTGATAAGACGTACACATTCTTCTGGGAGATGAGACCAGCCCTGGAGAGCACTAGCAGGGTTGCAGTTCTAATGTGGAAATAGGCTTGGGCAGCACTGGAAATGTTTACTGTTTACCATGTCCGAAGCTTTTGAAGCAAGGTTAAGTGTCCCAGGATTTCTTGTGATGGTAGGATAATGTGCTTTCACTTGAGCAGTTATCTGCTGCCTCTAAGTGCTCTTGGAATTTTGGACTAGTAAATATAAGCCAGATTTGTACTGGTGTTGTGCCTTACAGAGCAAAATCAGCTAAAAATACTTGGCAATTACACATTTCTTGATAGTAGGTGATGTAGCGACAACTGACTTATTTATTTTAAATGCATTTGCAATACACTTTATATTGTTAAAATGGTTTTAGACCTTTTCTGAATGCGAGATACTACATAGTGGCAGGGACTGAAGATTATTTCCTAACAGTCAAGTATTTTGCAGTTATGAGTTTGTTTGGTTGCAACTAATCATTTGAGGTCAATTAAAAATAAAAAGTGACTGGAAAGGAAATAAGAACTGAGTTCCAGTTGAAAATATGGATTAAACCAGCCACTGACAATCACTGAAATGATGCAGTAGATGCTGGGCAAGTGCCCCATGGTTCAATGTGCACAATAATATGTAATGAACCTTGAAAGCTCCTGTGCAATAAACTCAGACAACCTAGCTGCAGAGGTGCTCACTCGTCATTCACTCCTTCAGACTCTGGAACCCAAGGACAAAGGGACTGTAGCATCAAATCTATTTCCATGAAAGCCTTTTTTTTTCACCCAGTGTGTAGATACATGCTTTTTTAATTTCATTTAATGAAACTACAAGGTACTGGATTTGGACTGCCTTTTTATGTTGCTGACTCCATGCTGACCAAGCAAAGATCTGGGGCAGGATGAGGGGGAGTTCTTTAAACTTTCTCCTCAGAGGTGCTTTTCTTATGGGAGGCCTCTTCAGTCAAGGGGCATCTGAAATCCCTCTCTTGAGAAGAAGCAATTGGAGCAAACCTAGCCTTGGAAAAAGGGGGGTGGGAGAGAAGGAGGAAAGTTTAAAAGCTGGAAACAGAGAGGTGGATGAAGAAGAACTATATTCCAGTTACAGTTAACCCAGGATGGGAGTGCAGGGGAAGGAGGCAGAAAGGGATGGCTCTGCTGCCAGGGTTGTCATACTACCTTTGGAAGGCAAACTGTTCATGTTTATTACAGGCAAAAATAGTCTGCCTGTATTTATGTATTATATCATCCAAAGAAAAGGTTTTGTGTGTGCGTCTCCAAAATGGCAGAACAAGGAAGCAGAAATTGCACTGATGCATTTCTTAATTCCTGCATCTGGTTTGGTGTGAGTTCTGTGAGGGTCAGGTCCTCAGAACTATCCAGAGGCTGGAGAATGAATGCAGGATAGTGTTTTATATATCTCATGTAGATGCTTTTCTGCGTTTTTAATCCTTACACTCTTGTGAAAATACAGTCTCCTCCTCTCTTCTGTACCTCAAAGCTGCCTTGTTCTACAGTGAACCTCTGTTTGCTCTTTGAAAATGCCTCAGGTTTGTTAGTTACAAGTCTTTACCTAGGCACAAGAATCTCCAATTTGGGTTTTATTTGAGAAGTCTGGAGTGCTGTTCTGTTAGCTGGCTGCTGCTAAGATTCAATATCAGTACTGGTTAATATGTGACTAAATATTAGTCATGTCTTAATCCTTGAATATGATACTTTCATCCTGGAAATTTGGTCAGAATATGAAGTCGATAAACACACGTGAAATGCCTCACAGCACTCCTCCATCTTTATCCTGACCTTGAGCTGTGGGAAGGAGACGTAATTCTATCTTCCTGCTCAGTCAAATCCTTGCTTCAATGAATATGATAGCAGCCACTGAAAAACTAGATCCATGAGAAAAGGGGCTGACTGCCTCGTCTCACTTTCCCCGCCCTCTGTGCACAGCAATTCCTGCAGCTTAGTGCTCACCCATGTACCAGGGCCAGGAGGAGGGGGAAGGCCTCTTGGCCATTACCAACCTGTTGCACAGAAATAGTCCTCTTGTTTCTCGGCCTGAGCACCAAATAAAGCTTAAGTAATCTGTACACATGTAAATGAATCAAGCTGATACAGAAAAAAAACCCTGGCATTTTATGGAGCACCTGAATTATTTTTTTTAACCCTTGAAGTGGAAATAGTTTCTTACGTATTGGACAATGCTTGCTCTGTTATAACAATAGTGCATTTCTGGACATTGGATTATTAAAAGGCAGTTTGCACTCTTAGTGTGGGTATTTTTCACATCTTTATAAAGATGATGCATCAGAAGGTAAGTTGAGGAAATAGGGTGACTGAGAAAGTACTTGCTGTTTATTTTTAAAAGCAAACAGTGACATATTGACAAATTGAATGGAAATAAGCAGATGAGGTGAACCTCAGCGACGTCAGTTATAGTGCAATTTTCTTAATATTATCCCAGATACTAAGGATTGCTGGTTTGGGGCAAAAAATAAATATTTAGCAAATAGAGTGAACTTTTCAAATAAACTTGCAAAGTATATGCTTGCTTATTCCTGCTCTTGCCAAAACTAAAAATAAACCTCTGAGTGGTTGCCTGGTGAATCATTCCCTGCTATTGTAGGTTGGTCAGTCTGGACCTCAACAAAGATTATAGGGAACACCTGCAGAAAATGATCCTAAATTGGAAACGCTGGAATAAATACCTTGAAAGCCTCAAGACTTCTAACCTCAGATGTTGTGTCAGGGTATGACTTAAACTGAACTGAGAGAATGGAGCTGGGACCTTACTGTTAAGGGGAAGAGAAGTTCACTGTTTGAAGGGGAAGACCTTCACTGTTTGGAGGGTTGGGAGTTTTTTCTGGAGGGGGGGTAGGGGGTTGTAGGCTTTTTTAGTTTGGTTTTGTTTTTTGGGTTTGTTTTTTTTTTTATTTGGGTTTTTTGAGGGTTTTTATGGTGGTGGTGGTTTCGGTTTTTTGGTTTCTTGTTTTTTTAGTTCTCTCTTCACTGTAGTGCCACCAGCAATAATTTTATATTTAAAATATCAAGTCTCATGTCCCTTAGCAAGATAACCTCATATGAAGGCTAAAACCTGAAGGACAGAAGTCCTGGCCGTGGCCTGGCCAGCACAGCTGGATGCTCCACCTTAAAGCCCATGTTCAATTTGGCTCATTTAAACAGCTGATATCTCATCGGGAGGCAAGCTGTTTCAAGCACGGGCACAAACTGGAAGCTCATTTTATTGCCTCTTGGGATTCTGTCTGGTAGGACAAAACAAAGAAACCCAAACCTGGTATTTTCTAAGATGTCTTTTAAAAGCTGGGGCAAGAGAGGGTTAGTTATATTTGAGACCATATAATTACACCGTTTCGAAAAGCAAACCTTTCCCCTTCATCACTAATTTACTGTAAATAAGATGGGAGACCTGCTGGCTGTGATTTTTCATTTCAGAATACAACAAAAAGGAGAAAGTTGCTCAGTTTTATAGACACCAGAAGTAGTGAAGTAGTTTATCAGTTTTATCCTTAATGACACATCTGAAATTCACAAGTAGCTCTAAGAAACAGTATTTGAATATAGTCTTCAACTAAAGCATATTGATTAGCAGCTGCAGCTTATGAATTTGATTTACTACCCATTTTATGTAGATAAAGCAATATAACATCAGAAAATACGTGTTTTGGGGATAGCAAATGGTTTTCCATGATAGCTGTAAGGCATGATTTTAAATAAAAAATCTACCGTAGTGAGTAATCCTCATCAGATCTAAACATCTTGTTTCTTGTAAGTAAAATGAGATAGGATGGTTTTTTTCAGGGTGTTAGTTACCAGACTATCAGATGTTTTGGGACGTGGGAAATAGGCTTTCTTCTCAAACACAAGCCTGTGTGTGCTGTGAATCTTCTGCTGCCTGTTTGCAGTGTCTCAGGTCTTTCCGCTCATCCAAAGTTACTGTTCATCGTGGCAGTTCCTTTTACATCAGGAGGTAAACGGCATGAGTCTCCCCATTACTGAAAATAAGAATCATACCTTTGTATGCTTGTTGAAGTGAAAAATTACAGGTAGTGTGCACTTGAACTTTGATGACTCACTTTTTTTTTTCTTCCCCCACTGCTGACTTAAGTCCATTTTGCTTTCCAGGTCTTTGTTTTATACTCAGTCTGTAAATGTTTGAGCAGATAAACTGTCCACTGCTCTCACAAGAGCTTCTCAGTGACAGGAGAGTGGGCAGCACTTCAGTGGCCAAGTGCAAAGGAAAAGTTAAAATAGATCTGTTTCTGGGTTCTTTCCCACTGAATTTTATGAACAGGAGCAGAACTGAGCCGTAGTTTTGATTCTGGAACTGTGACTACCTGAGAAACAGAAGGAGCCTCACAGTCTGTGCATTCTTGGTTGTGTTTATCTTGGCATGCGCTTTCAGTGACAAGTTTCCAAAAACCAGAATTGGTTCACCTGTCCTGTTTAACATCATTGGGTTCAGGGATAGGAGCATGGTGTAAACTTCAAAGAGAAATCCTGCCAACAGTACTTCCTAGAAATGCTGTAACTCAGACCTCTGCAAAAAGGAGGAGGAGAAGCAGGAGAAAAAAACATGTTCTCTGACTTCCCTATTCTTGTGTTCTTTTCTTGGTATACCAGTGCTATAACAATCTCCTTGCTAGACCCTAAAACAGCTAGAGAAATAGAGTTTATGAAATAGGCAGGTGTACAGAATATACAAGGACAGCATTTTGCACTGGCATACATTTAAGGAAGAGACAAACCCACGGCTAGATACTGCACTGGGCATTAGAGGTAGTTTAATTCTTCCTGCAAGGCTGGCAAGTCATGGTTTGTTCCTGGCTCAGTTCTCAGCTGAATAACAGTAGATAGGAAAATGCCTCTAGGTAATATATTAGCTATCACAGGTGTTAATTAACGTCTGCGGAATTGCGTCTGAAATGGCAAAGAGTGAAAAAGTGAAGAATCACATTAGAATGGAAAACATTGCTGACCATGACTGAAATTACATAAGCTTTGGAAAGCTGAGGCCCCATTTTAAATGACCAGTTGAAGCATTTAAAATATTATCTGTTTTTGTTGGTGACAGCTATTTTTCCTTAATCCATATAATTTTATTTTCTGCTGTAATAGTTTACCATACAGATACCTTTTTAATGAGTATTCTTACACACTGTATATTACCTCTCTAGTTTTATTGATTGGTTTTCACCTTTTTTCCTGCTGAAACAGGAATTTGGCTGAGCTTGTCACCTGCAAAAGGTTTCCATAAAATTTGAAGATATACCTATGACTTATGCGTAAACCTAAACTCAAATTCATAACGATACCTTGCAGTCGTGGAGAGCTTTGGAGAAGTGAGCTCACCTGAAGGCTGATCCTTTCATCTTCCTGAAAAAAGGCATGTATCATCCCTACTTTAAAGAAAGGAAATGCAGGATATAGGGCTAAAGTAAAGCTCCTAAGTATGTGAACAAAATTATGCATTAAGTCTGAGAACAGAAATCAGACTATGCCAAGAGTAACTAAGAAAATCAAGGTGTAATAAGCGGAAGCAAGAGTGTCAAATGGGCTTTCTAAAGTTTTAGATCTCTGAGAGGAACCTTTGGGTATATGGGAGTTTTAACATGGCTTAAACTTAACACGTCATTGCACAGCGACTGCCAGGGCATGGCTGAGGCTTCAACGAGAACCAGAGACGGGCAGAAGTGGAATTGCATTTGTGGCATTGGTGTCCTGCTTGCACACGTAGGAAAAACAACTTAGTTGTATCCTAAGATGTATGTAAACTAGTGTGATTGTGTGGGAATGTGTCTCCCCTTGTGCAGCTGCAGATTTCCAGTGTAGGCAAAGGGTCACACTGACAAAAGCATTGAGGTGTCTGATTCCATTTACTTCAATGGTGCCTCAGTACCCTTGTGGCTCTAAGCTTCAGTAAAACCTCATAAAAAAGGGAGCATAGTTACACAAAACTGTCAAAACTGTGCTAAGATGAGAAGATTAAAAAGGAAAATTTCTGGTTTATTTACCAATGCAAATGGAGTTAACAATGCAAAAGAGCTGCGTAATAACACATGTATTTTTTATTCTGTATTTTCAGCTGTTTGTGCTGAAGCAGTTTAGCTGCTTTCTCCCCTCCTCCCTGGTATATTCTTGCTTTCCAGCTGCTATTTGATCTTTTCCAGTCTTGACTTGAAATTATTCCTTACAGAACCTCAGCCCCGTGTAGCATTTCGGCAGGGCTATTGTTCTTTTGTCCACTGCCTGTAGATCAGCTTTTACTGCTAAACAGCTTCTTTATAAACCCCAATGAAACCTGCACTCGTGCTTTTGTTTGCGTTGAGAACAAGACCAAAGGTTGAAGAGAGTTTTAAGTCCTGAGGTGTGTGGAGCCCCCCCATCCCTCCCTGTGTTTCGGTGTCAGTTACTGCTTTGGCCTTTACCTGTTTTGCTTTGCCAGGCAGGATGGGGCACACCCTCACGCAGCACAATACAAACCCTTTTAATTAAGAGCTATTCAAACTCTTTTTTTAAATATTTGCTTCAACAAATGCCCATGTCAAGCAGCAGTCATACGACACCTTTCGAAACCCTTTAATCCAGAGTAGAAACCAGCAGTACAATTTTAACTTGGTTTTGGGTCTGAACCGTCACTGTAAAGGTTCTCAGGGTTTGTTCCCAAGGCTGGGGAAAGGTGAGTTGCCAAGGCTTTGCTGGTCCTTTGTGGCATTTGTGTGCTCTATAATAGATTCTACAAGTGATACCAAAAAGTGCCTGCTGTTAGGGAAGAGGCAAAAATGGCAGCACAAATTTGGCTTCCTGAGATGGGTAACTTCTGCATGGAAATGCCCCGTGTGCACTAGCAAGTGGGAGATCTTCAGGATGTACGTGACACCCAACCTTTGGTATCTGCACAAAAGATGCCACCTGCCAGTATGTGTGAAGGATTTGCTTTTAGACGTGGACTTGTGCAAATCAGCATGCAGGAAACATTTTGCTTGGGAATTGTGGCATCCCTGCACACCCCCCATGAGACTCCTCAGTGGCACTGGGCCTGAGGAGGCCGAGTCTACCGCATGTCTCCTAAAGCACCTTGGCAGTCCCTCAAGAGGAAAGAGAACTTGCTCAACCAGCAAAATGGGAAGTAAAAGCTACTACCAGCAGAGTTAATGCCACAGGGATCCTGGAGAAGTGTCTCTTCACCTTCTTTGCCAAATCAAAGCTACTTGTGGGAGCTGTGTTGCTGCTCCCTATTGCTGTGACAGCTTTACCACCTGCTTTCATCTGCCTTTAAGTAGCATGGCAATATCATTTGGAAATGTTCCACAGATTTGAGAAGGGGTGTGGTTCACTGAAGGCTTGACGAAGAAAAGAACTTGGAGAAAAGTCATTTTTAGGTGATAAAACAGGGCTAAATTTATGGGGAGGGATTCCCTTGTCTAAGGCTTTATCTGTTGATGAACATTAAATTCTTTTGAATGTGAGTGGCAGGATCTTATCTGAAGATGCAGCTGACTATGGGGGATGGATCTAGGCACCCTTACACTCCAGTAGGAAGTGGTGTGTGAGTGCTCTGAAGGACTTTAAACCTGAGGCTCCTCCTCCTTTCCAATGGATGAGATCTCAACATGTAGAGAATATGCAGACTTTTCACTCCTATAATTAGTTTTTAAGAAAGGCACATTGACAGTCCTCTTTTTAAGCTTATGGCAATGTGTCACCCCTGTGCCATTTTAATCAGTCTTCCTTAGAGCTGCTCTGTCACCCTGTGCTGTTAATCTTCACCCTGAAGCTGCCCAGAAGCTATTAAAAATATGCCTAAAGATGAAGATGCCTTGTGGTATCAGGTAGTTAGAGAAACCTGCCCATCCAATAGACTGGGAAGATTTATGGCCCCAGGTATCTCTCGTGACAGAGGTAGGTCTGAGTCCCCTCAGGCATGAGGGAAACATAATTGAGGGAGCCAGCTTCCTTGTAAGTGCTTTAAATGTCAGGTTAGGTATCAGTGCTGTTGATGGGGCTCAAAAACTATTAAGCAAATTCCAGTACAAAGATGGGGTTATAACCCCCCAATGGGAATTTCTCGAACAGTCAGTGTTGATGTCTTGTCAGAAGTGGGAGAGCATAGCAGAAGAGTTATCCCATGTTCATCCTATTCAGGAGATGAGAAGGGAATATTTGCTATCAATTACTCTCAGAGAGTGCTGGATTAGATGGATGTTTGGTCTGACCTGGTAAAAACCTGTATCTTGTTAAAGAAAAAATGAAAGTAAGCTTTATGTGTCTTTGTGGAAGAAATGGTGCTGACACGTGAGCTCAAGAGGCAATCCAAGGCTCTGGAGGTGGCCTTGATGAAAACATGATCCAGCAGAAAGGCAGGACACAAAGTACTCATGACTGTCCTTAGAACTTCCACCTGAATCCAGCATCTAAGCTTTAAGGAGTCCCATGCTGGAGTGGAGTCCAAAACTGAAATTCCTTAGGGAACATGGCTTTGCTATCACACCAAAAGTAATTTGCACCAGAGCAATGACCCTTTACAAAAGAGTCCAGTAAAGGCTGCATTTGTCAGTGCTGGTTTCTGTCTGGTTCAAACCTAACAGGTACCTTTTGCAACTGCTACAATGAGCTATAACTTTGCCATATTTTATCTAATTGTGGCTGTGGCTAATTTTTCACATCACGTACTTGTTCACAGGCAGATAGTATTTCCTAAATGCTTTTGAATTCCTCTGCATGGGAGCTGTATGAGCAGAAGGGACGGCTTTCTGCTCCTAGGGGTGAACAAGTTCTTGGCAGGAGTTCCTGTGCCTGCACTAGAACATGGAGTATCTTTAAAATGCTTTGTTTTGTTCAACATTTAAAAACAAACAAAAAAAAAAAAAAACAAACCAACAATAAACACAAAAGACAGCTCGAGGCATATGCAGGGTGAAATGGCATGATGGTGTTTATAGCAATTAAACTGTCCAATGTTCAAACAATAAAATATTCAGAATTACACAGTAATAGACAATGTCCTTCCTGCTACAGGGAGGGGCTGATGTGGAAGGCTTTTCACCCACATTCTTTGGGAGGCTTCATCTCCTTCCCAATGGAGACACCCAGGTCCGGCACCTCCAGCTTTCCCTTTGCAGTAGAAGATAGCTTTTATAAAAGATCTTTCTAGTGACTTCAGATTTTAGACTTACCTACCTAGGGAAATATTTTTTAAATCAGTTATGTTGTAACCTTAAGATGATCTAGAGTATGCCCTGGTAAAATTTTAATCTCCAAGAAGAGTGAGAATTTTACCTGTACAATTCCAGCCATGGGAACCTGATGCTTTCATGTGTACATAAAATTGCTTAACATTGATCATTTCCTGAGCTGGCACATAGTAGCTTCTTATAGTTTATGTTCGTAGTTTGTGTTTTTAGGTCTCAGTTATTAGAGCATGGTGCCAATAATGCCAAAGTCATGAATTCAATCCCCTATGGGTCATGCACTTAAGAGCTGGACTTGGTCCTTGTGGATCCCTTCCAACTGAGAATATTCTGTGATTCTGTGGGGTTCTTCAGCAACAGCCTCAGTCTCACAGAGACTGGCTGTCTTTTTACACCACTGTGATAAGCCCAAGGAAAAAATCACTAAAAATACTTCTTTTGTCATAGGTATCTCACAATCTGTTTAGAAAACAAAACAAAAAAAAATCTGGAGCTTATTCGAAGGAACTCCAAGTTCCTCTGGAGCAGGGCCTATTCTAAGTTGCATCACCAAGTTAAAGCAAGGAAATCAGAAAATTGACTTTTAATAACTACTGAGATTTTAACCTGTAGGAATTGTGAATCACAGAAGCAATCTGCCACTCACAGAATTTTTTTTTCTCACCCTCCTATGAGTTTGAAAACATGCAGTTTACAAGCTTTAGTTGTTGGGCACTGACAATAGCTGCTGCTATTGATTCTGATTCTCTGTCAGAAGTGATCCTGTTTGGAGGATTTAAGCTTTCCATAACACTTAAACCTTTTGCTCTTTGATGCATCAGTCTTCACACTCACTCTGCCCTCTGAGGTCTCAAGAGGCATGCTGAAATTGCAGACTGGTACACCAAGGGAAAACACAACCGGGAGATTCCAAGAGATTTTAATCAGGCTTTTAATTATGTTGAACATAAATATCCTAAAGCTTTATACATTAGCAACAGTGGTACAAATGTTAATTTTCATGTTTGCAGGCCTTCCTCTTGACACTGATGACCCAGCTAAGGATGCAACTTTCCTAGATTTTCCACAACTAATGACACACTGTAGGATTAGCTTAATTTGGTTTAAATTTAAGAGTACTGTATATAATTAAATCAGGAGTAAGTCAGGCCTATAATTTTATTAGATTCCTTGGGAAGGAAGAGTTAATCTGATGTTCTTAGTACTTGTGTAAAAGTATGTCTGGGAGCTTAAGGCATTACAAGGGATGAATGGTTCACTCTTGCCAGAAGTGGTGGAGAGCTTTAAAAAATAGCACATAGGCCTCTCACCAGTTCAGTGTATCAACATTGTTTTGTCCTGGGCCTGGAGCAATCTCAGTGGGCACCAAAATAGTTTTTAATCTCTCTCTGCCACCTTCCCTAGTAGCTCCATTCACAAGGTGTGGTTGCTGCTGTCCTCTGCTCAGCTGTGTGAGGCTGCTAAGGCGCAGGTAGAAGGTCCTTCACTCTGAATTCTCTATGTAAGGCTTTTCATTTTCCATCTGCACGTGTTGAGTAGCTCTGCTTTTTGCTGATTTAGAAAAGCTGATCAGTGGATGTCTCCCACACTGCATTCATGCACACTGCCAGCTCCACAGAAGGAATGGCACAAGACCCCTTTGACAATCTGCTCCTGAAAATGTCCAAGAAGGCACCTGGAAGGGGGAGCCAGAAATCTGCAGGGCAAAGTCTGTCTCTCCCCCAGCCAGAGCATGGGGAATACAGTTCATTCTTTGTGATTTTGCCGTGAGTGCTACAAATGCTGTTGGGTTTGAACTGTAAATTGTGCTAGAACTGGAAAGTTGAAGGAATATTAAGACCAGCAGCTGAAGCGCAGGACATCATGTGCTCTGTGTTGGTTACAGATGCAGCAGGGTAACCTGCCAGCAAGGAACAAGGTGTGACAGTATACTGTCTTCAGAAGTGACATCCATTATAAAACAGGTTTGGACGTAAATATTTATGCATGTTGTGTGCTCTTTGATGGGCAAGCAGGCTGCTTTGGTACGCTCAGAAAAAGAGCCCACTAACAAACTGGGGGCAGGGTTGACACTCATTCTGTCTGTTATTGTTATTTGCATTATGAGCACGACACAATGCCTATTAATAAATCCTATATTGGCATTTTAAGTAGTAATGTACTGAAGCTAATCCTGATCCATGGCTAGTGGATGAAAGGACATTTAATTTCCCAATCGAGAAAAGCTGCTAAGGACAGAAAAGCTTTCCTATTATACTGTTGATATCTGATACTCAGTGGAGTATACCAACAGTCCCTGCTGGCCTCAGCCACAAGAGAAGTATTATGAGTTTTTTCTGCTTTTATTGTCCAAGTTTTACATGCAGAGACATCTTGATTTCCTGCTGCTTTGGAAAACAAATAATTACTGGTAGATATAGGGAGAGCTTTACTGGACCATAGGACTGCATGGCCAAAGCAATGTTTTAACTTGAGTGTGCAGCAGTCATCATATGTATTTTAAAATTATACATATTTGACTGCAGGATACAGAACTGTCATGTATAAAGACATTTTTTTTAATTCCTGTGTGTGAAGACTGAAGATGTAGGTATAAAAAGGGCGTGGATTTGAAAAGTTCTGTCTTCCACAGCAATCAGAACTGAGTGGAATGATTCCCTTGTTACTTGGGTGATAAATTATTTAATTGAAAAAGAAGTAGTCCTCTCATGAATCAATAATATTTTAAAAGACAAAACTTTTAAAGGGTAATAAATGGTCAAGTGCTGGAAGCGTCTCTCAGTGAAAAGGCAGTGGAGGGCAAGGTGACAAGACTATTGATTATTCAGAAAAGTCAGAGTTTAAACTACAGTCTCAAGAGTTGATAAATAGAATGACAGATGAAAGTCAAAGTCAGTACAGTAATGGGTCCAGAGAAAATAACCCTTACAATGGTAAACTCTCCAGAAGTTATTATTGTGCAGTAAAGAGAGCTTGAAATTGTTCTGTTGGCTATTTCAGCAAGAACGCCAGCTCAGTACCCTGTGGCAGTCCAGAAGGGTAAATCAGATGTTAAGATTTATCAGTAAAGGAACAGAGGGCAAACCTGAAGAGTGCAAGTTCATGATGTGACCACAGTGTGACTGTCAAAGGCAGTTCTGGTCCTTATTTCAGTGAAAAGATGGCAGGGCTAGAAAAGGTGTATAGAAAGGTGAAAAGGCTGCCATAGGTTTGGAAAGGTTTTTGTTCGATATGAGATTAGACAGATTTGCTTGGGCAAAAATAAGAGGTATAACAGACCTAACACACCTATACAAAATCACCAACAGCAAAGAAAGGTGAGCAGAACACCATCATCTCTCTACACAAAAGCTTGAGAAAGCTGGTTTAAAGCAATTGGGAAGTATTCTTCACAGCCAATGGATTAAGATGTGCAGCTCCTCGCCATAGGGTGTTGTGGAGACAAAAAGCATAAGTTGAAGAAAGTGCTATGAATAAATTTTCATTTGGAAAAAAAAAAGCCATCACAACTATTAAATACAAAGATATGGATTAAATCCCTGTCTCAGGTAGGCCCCAGCTAGTCTGCTGGGATCTGTGAGCATATACCAGAGGAAGTGTAATTGTGCACTTGCTTTATTCTTACACTCTTTTCCTAAACATTTGCTACTGGCTGCTGCAGAGCCCAGCTACCAGCCTGGACGGACCTTTGCTCGGATCCAGTGTGACTGCACTTGAGTGCCATAAATCTGTCTGTTGGAGAGGCAAATACTGAAATTAAGTTTGTACATCAGATAGTGCTGGAAGATACATGCTATCTTGTGAGTCCCATAAAAAGTATACAAGCCATCTATCATTCCCTTGTAAATATATGGCAGGGAGCTATTTTAGAACAGCATGATGTGCTCGTTATCTACGCTCTGTCAGACTATTGATACAACTCAGTACTGTTATATTGCCACAGATTATGTTATTTTCATAACACAGGTCATGGCAGAGCCTTGGCGCCAGAACTTGGGGTAGTTTAAAAGTTTATTTCTCTGTTAAAGTCAAATAGTTGCTTTGAGATCAGGGTCTTGCCACCAATTGGTCTGATTTAACAAATTCTTATATAAGATCTTAAAAACTAGGATATGCCTAAACTGCAGTTCTGAGGTGCATTAGACGTCACAGTTTTAGATTAATCTCTGAAAATAAAACATGACTTCGAAGAACTAAGAGTTTACCAAATATTATAAACTTCAACGAATTAGCAACCCTAACCCTTGTGTTAAAGAGGGCTGAGAAAAGGATTTTTTTCGTGATTAGAGAAAGATCCACACTAAAGAGTGGTTTATCTTTAACAGGGACCAACCACATTTTCCCATTTACGTAGTAACATTAATTATATGAGGAATTCAAAGTGCTTTACAAACATGAGTTAGCTAATGGCTATGAAGCAGACAGACAGTGGAGTAGCCTCATTTTTTAGAATGAGAAGACTTCCCTGAAGAAAATTTAAATGGTTTAAAAAATTTCTCCTGGCAAAAGGCACCAAAAAAGTTATTTTTGTGAGGGCAGCTTTGCATGTCTCTGCTGTGCTGTATTTTCACACTATTTTTATATGTTGTGCTTTGAATTAAGGAAAGACAAAATATTTACAAAAGGGATAGCTGAGAGTCCAGTAGTTATTAGGAAAAAAAACAAACCAACACCTTCCTGTAGCTGTGGTTGAGTTCAACTGAACTTCACGTTCTATAATCCTGTTCCTGTTGGCAAACTCCACTTCTGCAACTGCATTTCCCATGAGCTCATGACTCACAACAATGCCACCCTCTGCAATCCAAAATGCTAACTTGGAAATCACTCCTTTCTCTGGAATATTCCCTGCAGGTGAAGTTCACATACTTTCAATAGCAAAGGCATTATTCACTGATCAGCATACATTCCCTTTTTGAAAGGGGAGAGAGAGTACAGCATTTTGGAGAAGCTGGAAGCTGGCAATTCAGGTGGAGCAAAGCTGGTGTCTGCTACTGCCCTTTGCTATGGAAATGGATGTTTTGGTTCAGCTGGAGGATCAGTAATTGGAGAGGTTTTAGCAAACAGGCTTTGGGGTTGAAGACAATGAATCAGTTCATATTAAACAAAAAAACCCACAAACCCCAACAAAATAACCCCATGACCAAACTTTCATTGGAAGCTGTCTGTGCCCCTGTGAAATGGCCTGTGAATGTAAACAGTGAATTCAAAAGAAGGGCAAGAAGGGAAAGCTGGGGGAGAGCACGGAGGTAAGGGTTGTCCTGATCAGCCACAAAACATCACTTTTCATCTGCTGAGTTCTGAAGAGTGGGTGGGAAACGTGGCCTCCTAGTAAATGGATGGGATATTTCCAAGAGAAATTAAAAGACAGGTGAAAACAATCCTGGAATTTAACACTTCCAAGTTCTGAGCTGGTGGCCCTGGCTAAAATGCTAAATTCTGCCTCTTTGTTGGCAGTTCTTTTTCTCAGGAAAAACTGAGCTCCACCTTGAAAATACTTTAAATTACTTTTCGGGTTGAGTACCCAAACCATGAGTCACTGCTTCTTGCACTAGTTAGTGATCAACTCATGTTCATGTATCTGTTTAAAGGCCTTGGTGTTTTCTGTGGAATACTTTCCACAAAATACCAAGATATGTTTCAATGTCTTCTATTTTAAATGAAAAACATTTCAATGAAGAAAAGCAACAGAAGGGAAGCAGAGAAAGACAGAATAAAGTGTGGAACTATCCCTCTTTAAAGTCCTTTTCCTTTCACGGTGTGACTGCTGTATGCTCTCTGTAAAATGAAACATGGAATTACTCATGCTAGTAGACAAAATGTTTAGAAATGAGTCCCAGTATTTTCAGAGAGTTACAAACAGCACCCTTTAGGATTAAAAATCCTTTATTAAAAACAATGGACCTTTTATCTTAAAACCTTTCACATAATCCAGAGGCCAAGGGATGTTTCACAACTGAGCTTTACAGAATTCTTATTTAATTTTTTTTTAATGTTAATATGTTTTAGACATCCAGCTTCTGCTGCTGTCAGTGGGAAAAAAGCATGGAATTCCCCTATGTCTCTTCTAGGTTTCAGCTGACCTCAGATGAAGCAGCCTGCTGGTTTTAAGGAACCGAAGGAAGACAGGGGGGAGGTTAGTCATCAGTTTAGAGGGAAATTGTCATTAAGCACCATGGGAATATGGCTTTTAGGAAGAACTTTGCTCTAGTATGGCATTTACCAGGAACATAGTGCAAAGACTGCATACAAATGACAGGCTGTGTTAGCAGAACAACCAGGGCAGCGAGAATTGCTGCAGTCTGGACGAGCTGCATCACAGAAGTAGCTCAATGAAATGAAGAATGACAGTAATTTACCAAAGAGTCTATATCCCTAATGAGCATAAGATCCCTATAATTTTACTGACAAGGCATTTGATGTACTATTCTTCAGTTTATTGCAGAAACAGCAGGAAGTCTCTTTGAAAGCAAAACAACGTCAACAACAAAAAAATCCTGTAGAAAAGTAATGATTGTTCCATGTGCCAGGCTTCTGAGTCCTTTTCTTCCTGAAGGTGCATTCTGACCCCTGTGACCAGGAATGCCATGCTGATACCTGAAGTCCCTTAAACACCGTGACTTGTTTTTTACCCACCAACAATGCTATTAAACTGTTGCAGAGAAGGTGTTGAATCAAGGGTAGTGTGGCCTGGGAAACAATGCTTCAAGTCTGTTCTGCACTGATGAGATTGCAATTGGAGTGTTCATCCAAGTTGGAATCCTTCAGGCATTAAGAAATAGGGAGGTTAAGAAAAAAGAGTTTATGAGAGGTACTTAATATGCATGAGCAGAAGCCTAGAAAGCATGATATATGAGGACAGACAAGAGAAATTAGAGGTTTTTAATCTAGAAAGGAAAAGAAAGAACAAGCAACATAATGGTCTTGAAACACCTATAAAATTGTTTTAAGAAAGAATAATCTGCTTCCTGTGTCCTTGGTAGCTGATGCAAGGAGTAATAGGTCTCGACTTCAAAGTGGAAGCTTAGGCTTGACATTTGAAAAAGCAAAGGTTGGAAGGCTTGCCTTTGCTATACACAGCTTTAAGATAAGGGCCTCAGAAATATAGCTGACATTGCCTTGGGGCAGCAGGCTGGAGCCAGGGATCTCCTCGGATTGCTTCCAGCCTTCCAAGCAGTTGGTTGTAAAGGGAGAAATAGTGGCTGTCTGTCTCTGATGGCTGTTTTATGGACACAGGAGGAACATTCCCACCAAGGAAAGAAATTTGTATGAAGCTGATCTTGCGTAAAACATTTGTTTGGTCCTGGGAAACATGCTGAATAATTGCAATCCCTGTATGGACCTAGGACATTTTTGACACCAGCAAAGGCCATAACCACCTTCATGATACCTGGCATGTACTAAGGGAAGGTGGAGTAATATAATGAAAAGCCTCTTACTGGGAATGATGTAGGGTCTTTCTCAGCAGTAAGATTTGTAAGGGGCTGTAAATGCCAAAACTTGGCCCTTTCCACAATGACTCTGAGAATTGCAGCCATCTGGCCTTGGAGAAGCTGAAGCCATAAATGACTTCTGCAAAGCGCATGTTAAGAAGAATGACTGGCTCTGATGAAGAAGCAGGAGATAAAATCTCAGCAAAAACTGGTGAGAGCAGGTGTTTCCAGGGTCCAGAGCAAACCAGTGTGGGAGGATTCCAAGTTTCATGTGCTTTACTCTCCCAGTTCTTCTCACACTGTATCCACAAACATTTACCTTTTCTAGCCTGAGCTGGAGCAACTAATTTCCTAACCAAGTAAAAATGTTGTTTAGATAGTTTGGTCTGCATCTAGAGAACCCTAAAACACACATGAATCAATACAAGGGAATGTTTCAGCTCAGCCCCTTGCAGCAGTCCCTGGATGTTTCATTTACACAGCAGGCAACACAGTGCCCACCCTGGAGCTGCACAAATCCAAGGAGACAGCAAATATTCACATTCCCATCTGTCAGCAGCAAGCACAGCCTCGGAGCAGTAAATCTGCCAACTTAGGTTAGGGATTAGCAATAAAAATCCAATTATTAAATAGCAGCAAAAGTCTTCGGCAGTTTATGACAGAGGAGTTTCAGAGCATGGAGCAAGAACTAGCATTTGCTGGCCACACATTTGGTTCAACGGGAGGTTCATCTGTTCATCTGATGTGCTGGGTCTCCTTACAGCAAGATGAACACAAGCTTTCACTGCTTCCTTGTAAACAAATTTCACAGACTTCTGATTTTTGTGGGAGATGGAGCGCAGGCTGAAAGTTGTCTGGGTAAACCTGTGCCAAAACTGTCAAGCAGGAAGGAGACTGCAGAAGAGCATGCCCCTGAAGCAGGAAGATGTAGGTGCAGATGGGTGCTCCTTAGGGAACACAACCGCTGCAAGAAGAGCTTTCAGCCCTGCTGCCCTCACTGCTGCTGATCAGGAGCTGGTCCAGCTTCCTTCTAGACAGAAAGATTTGGCCATGTCCTGGTGCTCACCAACCTTATCACCCTCCAGAGCTCCCTGAAAGGAGTTTGTAGCCAGGTGGGGGTCAGTCTGTTCTCCCAGGCAACCAGCGATAGGACAAGAGGACACAGTCTTAAGCTGCACCAGGGGAAGTTTAGGTTGGACATTAGGAAAAAATTCTTCATAAAAAGGGTGATTAGACATTGGAATGAGCTGCCCAGGGAGGTGGTGGAGTCACTGTCCCTGGAGGTGTTTAACGAAAGACTGGATGTGGCACTCAGTGCCCTGGTTTGGTTGACAAGATGGTGTTGGTTCATGGGCTGAACTCAATCATCTCAGAGGTCTTTTCCAGCCTAATTGCTCCTGTGATTCTGAGGTATACTCATGCCTCCCTCCTCCCTGCCCCGTGACAGGACCATGGAGGTGAGACAATGGAGATGGGATTAGCCTCTCCCTTTCAAAGGCATTCGGATTTCAGTTTTAAAGCCTGGATGGACAAATTGCAAGGAAAAAAATTAATCCTTAAATACCTTGATTATAAAGTAGGGCCAGTAAGGTTTAGAAACTGTTATGTGTAGAAATATTCCTGGAAAAACACTAGCTATTTTATTAATAGTCAAAAGAATACAAAAAAAAAAGTAAAAAATTTTAATACTTAATACTTGACATGCCCAAAATCTCAGTGTTAGTGGGAAATTAACGTGGTTATGTTGCCAGTAAAATCTGACATGAATTGGCTCTTATTTTCATGTAATTTAACATTTTTCATCAGTGACATGGAAGAAAAAAATAATTCCCAGCCTTAACAATTACTGAAGTCTTGAGCTTACACAAAGACTGGAGATAGTGGGTAAAAAATGAAGAAATGTCATGCACAAAGACCAGTCTGGGTCTTCTGGTCACATCAAACAATACATAGAAACAAAAATGAATTCCTACAGAGACCATAGGGCGATCAGACCATGAAAGGCAAGCCCTCCTTGCAAGCTTCCTGTGGCCAAAGTACGTACCATAAACCTTGATGTGTGAGCAGGAGAATGGTGAGAATGAGTGGGGAAGGCATACTGCCTCCATCATCCCACTGGTGTAGCCACTTCTAAAGGCACATATAGTTCGTTTGTCTGGGAATGATTAGAGAGAGGACTGATCATGTAAGATCATACAAGAATGATTAAAGCACTGGAAAATAGACCTCAGTGTGAGACAAGAAGAGTTCAATCTATTTAACTTAACAAAGGAGCCACAGCATGACAAAACTTTGATCTCAAGGCTCCTTCATCTCGCAGACAAAGATATAACAAGATCTGGGACAGGATGGCAGCAAACCCAAATTATAAATAAGATGTAATTTTTTATAAAATCGTTGCAATTTTAAGGCAGTAATTAAATTATTTATAGAAAAGAGGCTTTAGTTCAAGCAAGAAAACGTTCGTCAAAACCTCCTAATTCATTGTGTATGTGAAGTCAGATTCATTAACTAAAGTAATCCCTCAAGCCAGATAATCTATGGATTACTGAGAAAATTTCCCACGACTACTACTTTATTATTTCATTATATGTTACAAGCATGTCAAGAGACTCTCAATAAAATCCACAATTCTTTATATTCAATACTATGTACCTATGTCTCAGGGAGAAAATCTCTACCCCAAATGTGTTCTAAAAGAAATAATTTTATGCCCTATTTTGCAGATTAAGTAATTTGACCAGAATCAGACAGGAAGCTTGTGACAGAAAATGGATTTGAATCTACGTAGTCCTTAGTGCTACCTTAAGCAAAATGTCATCCACACCTCACTGGGACATCTGCCAGTGTTCTGTGCTTACAGAGTGAGTGCCCTTCCTAAAGCCTCTGCAGTGCCTACGTGCCGGTGGCTCACCCTCTGTGCCACAAAATGGTGATGGAGGAGTGCAGAAGGAAAGGGAATGTTCACATAGTTCATAGGGAAGGCACCTCGACTCTTGCTGATGGGACAATACCGATGGGATTTCTGGATCAGTTTTCCTTCTTTTTATTAGAGCCTGCAGGGGACCATAAAGTCAGACTCACATAATGTGAATTAGCTGTTAACCTGTCAGTGCCAGAAACAGAGATATAGAGTGCAGTGCATGGGAAGTGCAGGTCTGCCCTCCTGACGTGCACAGAGCTGAGAACGCTTCCAGATTTGTGCTGCTCTAAAAGCATTTGAAATGCAGCCCAGCAGCTGCATCTCAGCCCACTATAACCACAACCACACTCTGCTCGTGGGCAGCCATTGCCTCTGATGGATTGTGTCCTGGCTTAGGATTGCACTGCAGGCTGCCCATGGTCCTGGTCCCACTGCCTCCCCCAGCTCTCCCTGTGTGCTGTTCTTCTCCCCATTTAGAGAAGCAGATGATTCTTCTCTGCTTTTGTTTTAATTTTCTTTTTTTCATCCTGCATTTTCAGACTACATTTCTAACAAAGCTCAGCATTTTGAGAGGAGTGTTTCTGAGTGGGAGTGGAAACAAAAAATCCAGGAGTTTCATTTGGAAAATGGAAGCCAATTGTCAGAGAGCTCTTGTATTGGAAGATATGTACGTCCTCTGGGGGCATTAAGTCTGTAGGAAAGAATCACCCAGACTCAGTGGCTATTCCTTTGGTGAATATATCCATATGCTTCATGGCTATGTGTTATGAAGAGTGGGGAAGAGAAGCCTTTTCCTGTCCAGTGCCTCCAAACATGCACATGAACTCACGTAGTCAGACACTGCCTTTCCCTGCATCCTGAAGAGTCAGCTGGTGCTTTCAGGTGTTTATGTAACACTGTCATTGCTAGCTAATGCGTTGGAAATTCTGAGCAGCAATTAAATAGCAATTAGTAAGCTGAATGCTTTATTGTGGTCATAATTCCTTTCCATTTTGCTCAGTGACGGCAAGAATGTCTTGGCCAAAAGCCAAGTGATTGCTCAGAAGAGTGATTCTGCATTTCCACGGCACCCAGGGAGTTAAGTTTCCTGAAGAAATCCAAATCCAGCAATGAAGACGTAAGTCTGTGAGATGCATAGCAGGAATGACTACTGTAATAATGTTACATATGGACAAACATTTTGGAAACAGTTCTTTGGCAAAGGAGCCACACTCCTCCCATCTCCTAGCTATGCTAAGGGATTTTTCTTGCCTTCTATGATACTGCTTTTTTATTGTTTCATACTTTGAACGCTTCTTACAAACTCCAAAAATTATGACACTTATTTTCTTATCTCATTAGGATAAGCAAGAGCTGAAAGTTGTGGAGATCCAAAGACCCTTGTCCATTTGGTCCTGTTGATCTCCCCAGCACAGTCTCCTGTGACTGAAGAAGGCGTATCTCAAGCTGTTCAGCTGTAACTAAGCTGACTAAATGAAAACAAGTGAGCTAAGGGTAGTCGGGTGTGGTGCCAACCTTTGCTCATGTGCTTTTGTTTGCAGTTGGCAGAGTCCGGGCTCAACATATTTATCCTATTCCCTGAAATCCATATCTCTGTATTTAATTGTTGTCAAAAGGAAATGGGCATGTCTTGTGGCTCCTGATTGAGTTATGAAAAGGTAGTGGTCACTTCATATTAAATCTAATTTTTTTGCTGCAGGACTGCAGTGATATGCAGCTCTTATCACTGGAGTTTTAAAACACTTGTTAAAAACTTCAACAGAAGTATAGCTATTAAAAAAAGACTTCTTCAATTGTATCTCAGCATCAATCAGAATAATCCTTAAGCTACAAGTACTTTTTCAAATAGATGCAGTAAAATAATGCACCCTTCTAGGAGGTATCACTTCTGTAATCTTTCCCAAACCTGGGAGATTTGTCAGGGGATGCATGACCAGCTGCTAGTATTATATCTTACCCATACCATAGCTCCTTTGAAAAGCTTAACTAAAGTTCAACTAATTAAAAGGAATTGGAGTATGCAGCAATGCTTCTATACAGACTGTGGCATTTTAAGGCTATGAGATAAACCCATTTAGAAATACTGTCTGTGGACAATACATACCCCCAGTATATTGAAAAGGCTAACTGCTAGGTTTCTCAAAAACATTTCTCTATTTTTCTTTGTCCTGTTGCTCACATAGCCTTCTCCATTTTCATAACTGAGGGCACAATAAAGGAATTGGTGTGCCTGCAGAACCACAGCTGGTAGGTCTTCATTGAGGGTAAGGCATTCCTGGTGGCTTCCTAATCTGGACAATAATCAGAGAATGGGATGAAATGTATTTTGGGCAGGTACTCCACTCTTACTGTTGAGTGTAGAGGATAGTAAAGACAAAGCACAGCATCGTTGCATGTACTGGAAGAATGGTAAAAATCAGAAGAGCTTTGAATTTAGGAAGCAACACTGTTTTACAAGAAACTGGTCACCATTCACTCTCAGTAGTATAGTGTTTGCAAAACTCTATAAAAGAAAAGACAAATTCAAAGGTAGATTAGCTAATGTAACATTGCATTCCTAGAGAGCTAGGTGTGTCTAAATCGTTATTCATTCTTATAATAAATAGGTATACATTTGGGACTTGCTGACATGACAAAGTCACTTCAGAGTGTAAGCAGGAAAGTTTTGCTTATGTGTATATGTGTCAGGGACAACAAAACCCCCAACAGTGACTGAAAAGCAACTGCAATTCACTTTGAAATACATGCCAATCAGAGAGGATTTACACCTGAAACATTTCCTCAAAGCTGTGAGTTACGTCTCTTTCTACATCTGTAGAAAGACCTTTGTTTCTTCTGACAAGTCATAATAAACTCTGTAGTACTTGAATTCTTCGGCACAGGTGGCATTACAAAATGATGCTATTGTTTTCAGGATAGCCAGATCTGCTGAACGCCTTATACCTAAAAAGCAGACTCTAGGATATTGTTTTCCTCTAGATAGACTTTATGACTGCTATTCTGATGTATTAAATCTTACCTCTGAGTTTTTCTTTACTTGTACGGGATTAAAAGAACGAGCAAGATACTTTTAGCTTCCATAATTTTTAAGAGATCGCCACCAAGTGGTAAAAGGGAATTAATACCATTTTCCAGCTCCCGTAGGCAGCAGGTGTATGGCACTGCTTAGAAACGACGGTGAGGATCAAAATATCGCCATAATAACACATGCAAAGTAAATATTAAGGATCATGCAATCAAAGGTAGTTCTTATTTTAGCGTGAATTAATCAAGGAGGTAAACCATTTAAATGTAGATGACATAGCTTTCACTACCATGCCTTGCCGTAAAAGAAACAGCCCTAAGTAGGTAACCTTTTATTTGAACCACTGACATTGGTTATTATGAAGACAAGAACCACCTGAACTGCACAAATCTGACTTATCACCATGCAGAAAACTCAATAGAAATGATTGCATTAACACATCTACCTTTTTAGCTGGCTGGGTTTCAAGTAGCTAAGTCTCTTAAAAATTAGCATGCTATTATTTAGTCACAATTTTTCTGGCCTAATAAATGTTACTTGTAAGCTCTATGATTGCAGGGAGAACAGGATTACTCATAGGGGGCCTGGATAACAAGCTGGACATGAGCTAGCAGTGTGCCCTTGTAGCAGGAGTCCAACAGGATCCCGGACTGCAGCATATGAGGAAAGGCTGAGAGAGCTGGGACTGTTCAGCCTGGAGAAGAGAAGCCTCGGCGGGGGGTTCTCATCAATGTGTACAAATGTCTGAATAAAGGGTACACAGAAGATGGATCTCTTTTCAGTGTTGTCAAGTGACAAGACAGTGGGCACAGGAGGCTGAAACACAGGAGGCTCTGTCTGAACGTTAGGAAACACTTTTCATAGTATCATAGAATGGTTTGGGTTGGAAGGGACCGCTAAAGATCATCTAGTCCAGCCATCACTGTGAGGATGACCTGCGCTGGCACAGGCTGCTCAGAGAGGTTGTGGAGTCCCCGTTCTTGGAGGCATTCAAAAGCCATCTAGGCACTAGCTCTGCTTCCATTTACCACACCAAGTTTACCAAAAAGTATTGCTTAAAATTCTTGATTCACAGAAGGAAACTGTCGACTTGAAAGTGCTGAAAGAAGGGGGAACAGGAACTTCATGTGCTACATTTACATAGTGGTCAATGTTTTTTGTCCACTAAATATAACTTTGCAATTACTTTATCTATTCTTATTTGCCATTTCAAAACTGTTTTCTGTATTCTATAACAGAAGTGAGAAAAACACACAAAATAATTGCCGTAATTGATTCTTCTGCAAAACCAACACATTTTTACATCACTTTGGGATATCTTAATTTTTGGGATCCCAGCCAGCAATTTTTTAAAGTAAAGTCACCTTTAAATAGTATATTAAGACCACCTTCATTTTGTGTTCCACAGTACTGTTGGAGGGCTCTGCAATAATAAGGCTTTCTGTGGTCCCACATTCTTTGCCATTTATAAAAGCCAGCTATGCAAAAGAAAAACGTGGTCTTCAGGAAGTCTGTATTTAGGTGCAGCTACAGAATCTACAATCGGAGGTGGCCAGCTCCTGGTCCATGGAGTTCCCCTCCCATGTTCCTGGACTTCATGAGAAGCCATTTCATCCAGAACTTCTGCAGCCTGTGTTCTGCCACCTAACAAAAGCAGGGGCATTTAGGATCCTGTCCTTTGTGAAATTTAGTGCTTACATAATCATTAATCCTCTCCTGCACATCCCAGGTTTTTTAAATGGCACAATGTGGGGGACAAGTCTCTAGTTCCACATGATTTATTAAATTAAAAAAAAAAAAAAAGCTAAAGAGTGACTTCTTTCTGGACTCTTAAACAAAGAAAGTCTTTTATGTCTCCAGCGATCCATGAACCATCATGAAATGTTTGTGTTGGTGATTCAGTGCACTGTAACCAACCACATCACCAAATACAACCAGCTCCAAAGACAAAAAAACACACACATACACAAGACAACTTTTTTCTCATTCTCTGGAATAAGGAGCCTCCTGCCAACCATATTGTAATCTGTTTTGAGCCAGTGATCCAACACAGACAACCTTGGCTTGTGTTTTATCAAACCACAGATACTGCTAACAGGCTCCCTGCTGAGCAGCAAGGACCAAGTGCCTCTCAGGAGCAGACCCAAAGGAAATTTTACTTAAAGATTGCTGCTTTTTAAAATAAGTTTATCTTTCAAGACCAACTGCATGCTTAAGTCCAACTTGTAGCAGTGGCATTGAAAGTCAAACCTGAAAACGAGCTCCAGCTCCAGTCACTCTGTGGATATCAGAGGCGACTGTGCTCAGGATGTGGCCACTATGTCACAGTCACACTGTTACAACATGTACAATTCATGTCCTGAAAACACTGTGGCACAACTCACATACCCAATGCTTTATCATGCATGTAGTTATGCAAACATTACTCAGGATTGGAATATGTTCATAAAACCACATAGCTAGGTATGTGTTTGGTTAAAAGCTGAGAGGAATGCCAGACCTATATTTTCCTGCTTCCTGTTGATTAAAGGAACAGGGTGCAGCTGAAATTGTGTAGTGAGCAGCACAGAGTCGTAAAGAGTGTGGGAGGTGAAGGCTCTATCACTCACAGGAGCTCCATCCTCACTTTGTGCATACAAATCTCTGAGGATTAGATTGGATTATGACAATGGCCTTGGTCAGGACATGAATACTGATTGGGAATAAATTCTAAATTCAAGGGGCTAGGTCAGCCTTGTTTTAGCAGGATGATGGTTAGCATGTTAATTATATTTGGTTTTAAGCTGATACAGCTTAAACAGTACAAATACTAGAGGTTAACTGGGCAACAGTAGGGAATAAAGATGCAAAGCACCTCAATATCAGTGTGTTATCTGTCCTCTACTCACGTAGCTGTTCCTGGATTAAAATGCCTGATTTATGCACCTTGTAATAATTACATCTCCAAATTGATCACACAATTGCAATCCCTTGATTAGTGTAAAGCTTTACTTGGTGAAGGTACATTCAAAGTTAATGTCCCAGTCTACTGTGTGGACAGCTTTTACATGAAAGGTGCTGATGCCAGCTGCCGGGGATATGGTGGTGTCTAATCATATTTACTAGGCCATCTTCTCAGTCATATCAAGGTCTCACATGCAATTTCTTTTTTGCAATGGAAGCCTGTGTGCAGGCTGCTGCCTTGACTGATACATTGAGGAATGAACCTCAGACCCTGGGGGAAACAAACCTCAAGGATCTATGTGCTGCTACAGTTTGAGCTGAAGATCACTGGCATCATAGCTGTGAGCTGTGAAACGCCTCTGTGCATCAGCACAGATGGGATCTGTATCACATACCACAAGGGGTTTGCACTTCAGTTCAGCCGAGTCTGGCTACCTCAAGCAGATGAAATTTGGCCGGGGGGCTGAACAATGAACTGCTGTGTTTAAACTCCTACTGGTTTAATGAATAAATAGCTATGAACACCAATATCAAAACGGTCTCTTAGTCTCTTTGCCTTTATTCTCATTCCTACAGTGATGGCAATAGAAGCAGTGTCAGTTTGTGACTTGTAACCTCTGTGATGTGACAAGGTTATTAATCCTTTTGTCAGCTTAAGCCACGTTGAGAGACTGAAGCAGAAAACGAGGATCAGCTTTCTTTAGCAGCACCCTCCTGTGTTTGGGTGCATGAATACTTTGCTACAGCAGTGACAATTCTATTAATGTCAAACCAAACCCTTTTCCTTTTTACATATTCATATACATTAATGAAAACTTAACATGTTTTGTGTAAATTTTATTTCTCTGTTGCGATGAAAATAGTCACCGTTTTGGCAACTGTCTCAGAATATAGATATCTGCTCATGGGTCTGAGGCAATGTTTGATTGTTCGCTGTGCAACTCCCTTGATTATAATATGTTTATACAATTTCATTAATGTTAAAGTAACGAAATAGCGAAGTAGGCCAACTGTCTTCTCTTCACAGACCCAATGCTGCAATGAACAATCTGTTGAAGACATAAAAACTCTTACAGAAAGTAATAACCTGACTGCACACATTCAGGGCAGATTTTGTAGGTGTCCCATGATTGCCCTAATCTCTTTCAAACATGTGGCAGCCTCCTGGTGACTTGGCAGGATGATTTTTCTGCACCCAGTTCCACCGGTTTTTGACAGGTGGTCTTGTTCTTTATTTTGGAGAAGGCTACTAAATACCTGCTGCATTTCATTACATAATTGATAAGGGAAGAATATTCCTGGAGTTATTAGCTGCAGGAAAGACCCTGAGATGCAAAAATTCGATCCACATTTGGCCCATATTTAGCTCACTTTTGGAAAGAAGGTTGAGCTTGGGCATTATTGAGTTTTGAATGCTAGGGTTGCTTTAGTTCCACTTTTGTGTGTCAGTAGGGCTGAAAATGTGGATAAGACAACGTTTGTTCAAAAGCAGTTCTGTTAACTTGTTTCAGACCTGTTATGTTTCATGACATGAAAACAGAGCACTCCCAAATGAGTTCTTCCCACAGGCCCACCCTGCACTGGCTGCTCCCCCAAGGCAGGCCTCAGTCCAGCTCCTGGCTCTCCAGGGTGCAGCTGCTAAGCCACAATTGCCTGCTCCTAAATTGATTTCAAATCCTATTTTTCCCAGGAACCAAATTCGTTCCCGGCCTTGCTCAGCCACAGAGCACAAGCTGACACAAGATTTATGACCAGCCTTACTTTATTAAGGCAGGTAACAAACAGGAATGGTTTACTGCCAATCAAGCAGTGGTCAGTTGTCCAGCTCCCGGAATTCCATAACCCTCAAGCTGTAAGTGTCTTCTGTATATATTTATTTGGCTTCTTATATCTTGCAGCATATTGTTGGGTATTCTCTTTTACCATTTCCTTTCTAAATGGTTACATACTTTCCCCAAGCCTTAAGGAGGCACACAAACTCCAAGCCTCAGCAATGACAGGTACTCAGGTCAGACTTTTTCTTTAAAGGCTGCAGATGGGCTTGTCCCGGTTCCTGGATGGACTACAGACATTCTGCTCATTTGTCTGGTATTTGAGCCCTTAGCAGTCACACTCTTCTCTTTACTTCAGCTGCTCAATTGTAATAATTAGACTTGCAGCTTCCCAGGCCCCTGTTGCATTGCATTAACCTCTGCCTGGCTGCAGTCTGCAGCTCCAGCATTTGCAACACAAATGCACCTGACGAGGGGCCTGCAGCCCTGGCAGTGCCTGCCAGAGTTGCCTCAGAACCACAGTAAGACTGCACCAAGGTCAGCCCCAAGCAGCAGCTGCAGACCCCAATCCTGCATGTGTCATTCCCTTGGGTGCACCCATTATACTTCTCTCTTCATCCATCACTTTTGATCAGACCTTTGGAGTCTCGTGCATCAGTGGTCAGGTGAGTGGTCTGTCATACAGCAGCCATTTGCTCAGAAAGGGATTCTCTGCCTTTGTGTACATTCCTGTTTACATCCTCTCCTGTTCTTTCTCTCCACTGTACTGAAAATCTTCCTCTCTTACAACCTCCAGCCTGTAATGTTTAGTGCAGACTTCCACGTAAGAGCAAAGTATGATAAGGTATCTGCAGCAACAGCCAATTAAAGTGAAGTAAAAAAAGAAAAGGTTTTCAAGGTTAAATGTATAGCAGGAGGTGATTTAATTACTCACAGGGTATGGGGATAGAGAGCCCAAGTAGACAAATCAGTGCAGCTGGAATAATGACACCCAGCAGCCTCCCAGGAAAGTACATAGAAGAGATAAGTCTGTCATGAAAGAGGCTTAAGATAACTCAAATTATATCGCATTTGCTGTGGGCTAAGCCTGAACACAGGACAGTTGCCATGGCTTAGCTGATGTGCAGTAACTTCTTGAGCTTTCATACCTCAGTCATGTGTGAGCTCTAAGATTGCAGAAATACACACTAGATCAGATTGGCAGAGTTCCACTAAAACACACAGAACTTTAAACAGGAACAGAAAACAGAAATTGATTCAGGAAGAGAGAAAAAAAATTTTCTTCAGGATTTCTTTTGTAGACTCAGTTCAAATTCCTCCAACACCTTAACCCTGAAGTAGTGTGACACATAAGAAAGGAACTACTACAAGAAGAGTGAAAGTCAATGATGTGAAAGCTTGTTGTTGTTAACATAATGTAAAACTAAACATAAATTTCAGTTGTGTGCTGAACTAACTGCATAAAAAGCAGAATGGGGAAATGGGTGTTTTGGTGAGAATCAAAAATAAATCTGTGCTTTGGGAACCAAGAACAACATCCAGGTTTAGTGACAGACTCATGGAAACAACACTTTTTCTCAGTCTTTCCCGCAGGAGTCGTTCATAGAGTTCAAATGTCCTTTAGGTCAGAGAGCAAGGAATGGTGCAGTTCAAGGCACTTGTGTGTGTCTTCCAGGGCCAGCTCTGATGACCAGAGTTAAACAAAGTGGAGAGTTTCAACAGCAGAAGTTCAAACACTCCCTAAATAAATTACCAAGGCACTCTCCTACAACATCATACCTAAATACAATTTCTTGCTCCAAATCAGGCAAAGAAGGGATCTGAATATCATCTTCCTGCACTCTGAGAGCTGTATGTGGATTTAGGTCAACTGTAAGCAGCAGAGACAACAAGAGCTACACTACAGGCAGCAGACATCCATGGTCCTGCTTCTCATTTTGTCGAAGTTGGGGCCCAAAAACCTAGTTAGGGCTGTTGGTTAGGGCAGGGAGTGAGCCATTTCAGAATAAGCACCTGTCATCCTCACCCCTTCCTCTGGCAGCAGCAAGTCTGGCTCTCCTGAACTGTCCTCCCCACTTTCATCACAGTCCTGTCCTTCCCTTTCCTCCCTTCCTGTGGTAGAATGAACCTAGAACTTATCTCCAGGCAGGAAAATTCATTTTTTCTGATGCTGCTGAGATGCCTCAAGCTGAATCTGGTGTAAGCACACTTTTGCCTAATAAATCTCTTTTTATTCAAAACTATGTATACAAAAACTCACAAAGAAATGTACCATCCTGCAAAAAAAGAAAATTTTTGTTTAATTCTCAGGATATTTACAAACTATAAAATAAAAAAGTAAAGTTTTCCAGTCCAATCAAAAGGATTTTTCTGTCTTTTCTTCAAAAGACACACTAAAAACTGGAAAATCTTAGAAAGGTGTGAAATAAAGGGGCAATCTGTTACAAATCAGAATGAAGGAGACATAGATGATCTCAAAGATGAGGAGAGAAAAAAGATCCATGAAAGAGAGACGACTAAGTAAATTAAAAGCAGTAGCTGAGGTAGAAGCCACTTTGTGTGAAACTTCCGATTTCAGCAAAATCTGCGTCAAAATCCCTCCCTTTTTATTGAGCCCTCCAAAAACTGCCCTCCAACTGGAGAAAAGGGTGGGATGCAATACACTGGAGAGTCCTAGAAGGCAAAGAAAAGGCAGAAATTAGCTCTTAAGACAAAGTGGTTGCCTACTGTGTAAAAAGAAAATGGCATAACCGAGGAAGACATGGTGACCTTGTTGCCTGGAAACGTTTAAAATGTGCTTTGTTAGTGACTTTCCAGTTGGCTGGGATAGACTTGGCAGTGCAGTACAAGCCAGAGGTGTTGGCTGATTGCGAGCAACTCGCCGGCGGCTTGTTTTCTGCGGGGTCATTCTGCCCTTTGTGTCGAGACTAATTCGGCTGGTGAAATGTTCTGCACCACGTTTGCTGCTCCAGAGCACCTGCGGTGGTTAGCACCTGCCCTGCTGCAGAGTTTTCTAGAGGGAAAGGGAACTACGAGCTACCTGAATGGCTTTAGGGGAAGGCTGTCCCGTTCCACAGCCCTCTCGTGCTGCACACCAGAATAATCAGCCTGATTAGTGCTGAGCTGCTCCTCTGCACACTGTCTTTGCTAACCTTGGAAATTCAATTAGAAATTATTTCATCTGGGCTGGTTCTGTTTATTCATTTAGCTTTTGAGCCGAAGTACACGCTATGATTATGAGATTAGTTGATTGGACAGTTCTGGATACTGCAACACTTTCTCAGGGAACAAATATTCTTGTATTCTTTTACTGTTGTAATATCAAGGATCCTCAGACAGTTTTCTCTGATCCTACCATAAACATCACACTCCAACCTCAGAATAAAAATTTGATCTCTGCCTTGGTACATTTCATGTCCCAGTATTTTCTAAGAATGTGTTCAGCTTTGACCCATTTTACCTCATGTTCAGCTAAATTTTCTTTACTTATGAGAGTTTATCTGAGGATGAACATAGTGACTTGATAAATATATGATTAAAACCAAATGACACAGCACAATAATAGCACTAAATAAAAGGGAGTTCGATGGCAAGTTTCTGACAGAGAAAGCAGAAAAAAGATCTTGCCCTAAATTCTGTTCATAGGTTTTCCACTTGTGCGACTTCTGCATTTTTATAAATTACCATCTCCTCTGCAAAAGATTATTAATCTTGTTTTTCCTAGGGAGTGATGAAATTTGTGGTGTTCCTCATGTTGCCTTCTACTGAGAACACTTGTGGTTATTTGGGCTAGGATTACCACAGGTGGAGAAATCAGAGAATGAGAGCTGGGTTATATTCTTGGTGTTTTGTTACCTCAAACCAGATGGTAGCAAAGCTTGCAAAAATGCAACAGCAGTTTTCATGTGTCAAAGAAGGTGAGGCATCCTTGTCTACATCAATAAGAACTGTAGTGGGTCTCTCTCAAACTTACACAAACTCGAAGGAGTCCTGCTTTGCCCTTCCATCCTTTAACATGATTCACTTCACAAACCAGACAAAACCCACAATTTTATTTTCATCTCAGTATCTTGAACAGATGAGTTGGCAATTAAGCCTTTTCTATGCCCTACAGGGGAAGTGGATGCAAACAAGAAGATGAAAAAGAGTGTTTTTGACACACCATGCCTTTTGTAACTTGCAGGACAGTTACTGCAGGCAAGTGAGCTATTTCTCTGGAGAGTTTTATCTCAGATACTTTCACATCTGGCTTTTAATGCAGAATTCATTAGCACTTTAAGTCATAATAATGGAAAGTGCATTGAGATCCTGAAACAAAAACAGTTGTTATTACAAAGTATTAAACAGTGAGTAAAAGAAGCAGCTCCTCAGTGGCATGTAACAGTTACAGCTTTTATCCCACAAATCACTTAAAGCCACTTATAACTACTATTATTAGGCATAAAAGCCCACTTGGGTTTTATGAATGCTGGAGAACTGAGACAAAAAGATTGCTTCAAAGAGAACAGTGTCTTGATCATCATAAGTCTTTTGGCCCCTGTTCGGACATGGTCATAAGAAAAATGGAGATTATACCAGTCCAATTGCGTAGAAAAAGAATGTCTGAAGATTTAAATACAATGTATCTACAAAGATTTTATTTTAATTAGAACATAGCAGAATAACGGCAACAACCTGCAGTGATATCATCAAATCAAGGCTGTTTCTATGGGAACACCACCAACTCCCAGAAATTATCGTGTCAGTTTGCCATAAATAGAAAAAAAAAAATAAAAAGGGAGAAAAAAAGAGAAAAAAGAGAAAGGAAAGAGGAAAAAAAAGATTACAGGAGAAAGAGAACGAAGAGAGTTCAGACCTCTCCTTTTGATACTTATTGCCAGTATGTTGTCAAGTTTTATTCTAAAAAAAAGTAGTGAGATAAAAATGTCAGTTGCGCTGCTCCTGCCACCCATTTGATGCCTTGAACACCTTTTATGAAGACTTTCTAAAGTGTTTTATGGAAAGAAAACACATGCAATGCATTGTTCTTTACTGATCTCCCTGCTGCCTGCATTTTCTACAGCATGAGTGAGCTCAAGGTTGGTGTGGGAGAGAGAAATACTTTTGATCATAGATACTTGCTGTATTTCCTCATTTCCATTTTTCTGCTAGCTCTGTAATTTGAAGGTCTGGCCTGAAAGGGATACAACTACAGAGAAAGAAAAGTAAGCAATGAACACACAAACAGAAATTATTATTTCCCTCCATATGCTTATCTGATTGTCTCCCTTTCCCAACAATCTTCTTCCCAATAGCTACCTCCATCCCGGTGCCTTCGGTAACCACATAAACAAAGGGAAACCACTCAATTTCCTCCCAGGAGTACGTAGAGAAGTCCTATCCCTTTGAGACTCCAGTCCAGCAGCATTTCTGCACTCTGACGCTCAGCGAGCTTGTTTCTCTGGCTCTCCTCACCAATGACACAGGCTCCCTTCTGTGGAGGTAGTGCCTTTCCAAAGAGCAGCCCAGGCCAGGAAGAACAGATTCCTGGCACTGTATTCCCAGCTGTGAAACTCTCCTGCTTATGGTTTGTGACTACTGTTTTTTCCCAATTGCAAGATGTCTGCTCTATTCTCAATTAGTCTCATTAATTCCTCCCTCTCCAGCCATTCCTCCTGCAATTATCCATTACAATCTTTTTGAGTCTTGCCCTATTTTTGTTAGTAATATTTCCTGAATGCCACACCATAACCTGTATTTGCTTTATATGAGAATAAATCCTCCACTTAGAAATAGCCCATGATAATAAATTATTATTGAATTTTACCTCATTGAATGACTGAAATAATAACATCACTTTGAGCAAAATGAGACAGTGGTAGTAACTGCTGCTGAGAATATTGACAGTGAATTTGATGATAGTCCTTCAAATGCAATCTTTCCCCCTTAATAACTTGATTGAAACTCCTATCTGCATAGAGCGCAGCAGAGGGCACTCCCTTCTTCAAATCCCCACGATGAGTCTAAAGTACTGTAAGTGGCCTGGGAGAGATAGCAACTACATTTCAAAGAGAAAAATGCTTTTAAACATATATTTAAAGGTTGATTCCACCACTTGTAAAGAATTGTGTGAGCCTACTTGTTCCTACAGGTATTACATGAACATTTTTCATCTGCAGCAGAACATAAAATTTCAGATTTTGTTGTTAACTGCTGAAATGCTGAACAGGCATTTACTAACATTTTATTTACTTCATAGAATGGCTTGGGTTGGAAGGGATCTTAACGATCATCCTGTTCCAACCCCCTGTCGTGAACAGGGACACCTTTCACTAGACCAGGTTTCTCAGAGCCCCACCCAATGTGGCCTTGAACCCTTCCAGGGATGGGGCATCCACAGCTTCTCTGGGCAACCTGTTCAAGTGCCTCACCACCCTCACAGTAAAGAATTTCTTGGTTTCAAAAGAGAAATCTTAGTTTCAAACAAGGCTATACTTTTCTTTAGATACAAATGGCCAAATCATTACTTCAAAGAAAATCTGAAGGATTTTCAATAATATATCCACATGTTCAAGCTGAAAATTTGCTTATGCAAACAAATCATGAGGCCTGCTGCCTGCCTGTCTCCTACTATCCAACAACGTAGGCTGGCCCCTCTATATGAGCATGATTTTAAGGACTGCGGAGTTGAACAGTATTTCAGGTTTGACTGGTGGTGACCTAGACAGGGAAGAGGAGCACTCTAGAGGCAGAGAAAAAGGAATTACAATAATTTGCTGAGAACAGTCAGTTATGCCTGAGTTACCATCAGGAGCTGTAAGGACAACCTGGTCACTTGCTCTCAAGATGTGGACTCTCACCTCACTTTGAGTACTCTGAGTTGCACATGCAGCATTAATAGCTGTGCATGCCATGATGTAGGAGACTTCCATTTGCTGTTCTANTGCAAAGATCACAAAGCATCTTTCTATTTCAAGAAAGTGGCAAAGGAAAGCATCCTCTTCAAACACACTTTTTGTGCCTCCTAATTATTATCTTCAAGTAGGCTCCCCCTGGTGGGGATGAAAAGAGTACTCTCTGAAAAGTGAGAGCCCGAAATGGTATTCTGATTCTTGCCCTATTTCACTTTTCACCCTAATTGCAGACTAGCACCGGGCATGCTTTCAGCTCATTATTCTCTACAGAGGCCTGCTAATGGCAGTTCATCTACTGCCTAATTCTACAGCTTTAACATGGAAAAATTCCTTTCAAATTCAATACCGATGAGAGCAAACAGTAGGTCTGCCTCTCTGCTTTTTGTTTAGCTGTTCAGTAACTGGATAAACATTAACCAGCTGGATAGTGCAATTATAATTTTTTTAAGGTACTGTAAATGTCTGCAACCGCATAGTATCTGGCAGCCTCACAAGTATTAATGAATGCATTCTTGTTCCACTCACACTATTAGAAGTGATTAAGTACTTTCGCAGAGGTCATGCAGAAAATGAATGGCAGAACCAAGCACCGAGGAAAATCCGAAGTTTTTTCCTACAAGATACGTTTTAAGACATCCCACAGCACAAACAGAAATAAGCAGAAGAAATACAATTAGCGAAAGAATTTACATTGGGAACTAATTATTTACTAGGAGCCTGAATGTACTTAGATATCATTTCCAATGAACTTAGCAAACAGCTTGCTCAACAAGATCAGGAGTAAGGGTTTAGGATTTGGATTAAAAACACAGAAAAAAGTAAACACTAATATCCCCCTCTAGGGAAATCATCTCTACTAATTATTTGTCTACAGCTTTCCTCAATATTGCTGTCTAAACTGCATTTGTAAACATGGCTCCACTGTTCTGTAACAAGCAATTCACGCACTTTTAGGAATTTCCTGCTAAAATGTATTAGACAAAATTAAAGTTTTGAGCTATTATTAATTCTCTATGGCAAGAACTTCATTTGTACCGATAATAAGGGAAAGGTAAATGTTTGGAGACAAATATATGGGAATATCTTTGTTCATACATAGGAATGTCTCTGTTAATTGTGTTAGCTCTAAAACTAACAAAGTCATCAAACACAATGGCTGAGACTATAATTGTAACAATTTTCAAAGGTTGAAAGCTATTAAGAAGTGTAATCAAATGGCACCCTGAAAGGAAGAAACTTTTTTTTGTTTTTGCTCTTAAGCTTGTAAATTTCATGCACTCTTATGCAAAAACTATTTTTTACATTATTCACAAATGCCTTGACCTCTGGGTATTTTTGTTATGTTTTATGTTTTGTTATGTTTTACAAAGGCAAATACTAACCAATTCGTATTTTCTGAGATGTATTTAGCCTTGATCAAAGTCTAAAGTTGTTTTTTTTATGTGTGTGTTAAAGTTATGTACTTTTTGTTTGTGTTCAGTGGTGACCAGAAAGCTTTACATGTGCTTCTTATTCAAAATACCAAGGCACAAATGCTGTAAGAAGATTTTCAGCTTTTTCTTATATTGTCTGGAGGGGAAAAGAAGTGTAAGTACTTAGGATAAGTATAAGCACTTCTTTGGCAAGTATTTATGTTGACACATGCCAGCAAAGCTTCACAGATTGTTGTTCTCAAAATCAGTAACCACGCCAAATAGTTCTGATTCTTTCTCTGTTTGGGACACGCTATCTCCTTTTAGTTGGTTTCATTTATTTCAGATATTTTTCATTTTCTTTTGTGGGATTTTGAGGAGTCTTAGAGATGACAGTGTCATAAACACACTTTTAGTGTAGAAAGGTATTTTTAAGAAATGGTCAATGATATATTTGCTAAGACTGATCATCATCTAGTATTGAACAAGTTGTGAATGAGAGGAAACTCCTATGAAGTTATATGTGGGTTTTTGTTCTAATTTTCATTTGTTTGTAGTAAAAAATGATGAATCAAAATGAAATTTCTCTCAGTCTCCATCAGATACTGTAGCAGCTCACCACAGACCATTCACATCTCTCCTGTCTTTAATGGCCATGACTTCTTTGTATAGAAGACAGAGATTCTGCTTCCTCCTGTTTTAGGTTAGATTTATCCTGACATTCATTTGTACTCTTGTTAGACTACGCTTTAGTAATGTTTTAGAAATTATAGGCTCATAATGAATTTGGCTTTCAGCAGAAAAGCCAGGACCAGAAATGGAAGGGTGTAAAATTTCTCATTAAGTCTGACAAGGCTGAAGATACCTTCAGGTGGGGTTCAGCTGTGCAGGACACAGCAAAGGAAAAAAACCAGAAAAATACCAGGTAGCAGCTGTCTGTTCTGTACTACAAAGATGACAGGCCAGGGCTGTTATGTTGATCAGCACACCCACTCGGAAAGTCCTCTCCAGATCGACCTCAGAGACACGTTCCCAACCTGCGACAAAACCCAAAAGAACCCTCACAGTTGCTTGTCAAATGGTACCAAGGAACTACAGAGAACCAGTAGTCAGACTCTAAGACACATACAAACATTCTCCTTTCTAAAGAAATTGATATATTTTTTGATCCATGTTAAAATGTAATTGTGGTACACAACATAATTTTTAATAATGTTGACAGAATGGAAAGTAAAAATTGCATTTCTGGCTATGCATTGTAAAACATATCAGTGTTAGCTACAAATAGGTTTAAGGCAAGTTTTCAGTATTTAAAACACTTCAAATAATCTTAAATTGGTAGATAATAAAACCCAGGAAAAGCACATGCTGTATGATAATGCAGAGTCAGTTTTGTCCCTGCTGCATTATCCTGTCTGTGATCTTGGACACAGCTGGGGGAAGACGAGGAGAAGAAGAAGAAGAAGAAGAAGAAGAAGAGGAAGGAGGCGGATTATATGTGGAGAACCGCAAGAAATGAGTATTTCAGTGCACTGGCCTTCACAGAACTCCTTGAAGTTTGTACAGGAAGTCTTTGGCCTCTTTCACTGCCATCGTGCACTCCAGAAGTGCCTTCCTTCCGATTCAGCACTGGAAAGGGAGCACCTCTTTCCTTTTTCCTTTTCATCTGCATCTCCCAAAGACAAAACAGAAAGAGGAGACTTTCATAATTCCTAGGCATACAATCCAGTAGGATTCTCTGAATGAAATATAATGCTTGACAAGTTTCTGTAACTAGCCAAGAGGCAAGTAGTACCTCCTGCAGCGCATTAAATGTGGGCAAACTATGTACCACAGGCAAAGCTGATTGTTTCACACCAGACCAGTGTGCAAACTTTGTACTGGCTCAGTCCAGCTCTGTGGGTGGAAATGGTTGCTGCTGCACTGGACAAATTCTGCAGTCATTATGTGGAACTTGTTGGGAAGTAAAAGAAATTAAATGAAAGAAAAATCATAGAAACAGGACAAAACCATTTTTTTCCTGCAGCTCCTGCAGCTTGTTCCTCTGAATTTCTTTTTCTGTCTAATCCAAAAGGTGGACAAAGTTCATTTCAGCATTAGCAATCTAAAATCAAGTCTCAGCTGAGACTAATTTGCATGAATAATGAAAGCAGTTTTCAAGGGTGGTATTACATTTTTTTTTTTAAAGTATATGCTGACATTTTGATTTTTCTGGAGTGCTACCTATGACCCTCTTGGCTTTGTTTTTTGCTTTGGAGTTCAAACTAGTGACCAGCTGGAAATGGGTTCAGAGCTACCCGACCGCTGTGGAAGTAACTGGGGCAGATACTTAGGACTGAAAATTATTTAGTCTGGCAAGCAATCAGGAGGATATTTTCAGAATAATAAATCAAACTCACACCTCTGGACAGACAGGACATGGAGATGTAGAGCACTGATTTTTGTGCCCCTGCCCTGATGAGCAGAAGTGCCATAACAGCCCATTGTTGACTTTCCACCAATCTCAGGCTGACATTGCCATCGTTCAGGTCCAAGCGACACTGATTTGTCTGGACTGCTTTATAAGCAAGTAAGACAATGAAAACCCCCATTTTACATTTCTGCAGCTAAACAGGTTTTCCAGAGAAATCCAGTGAAGATGGGCCTGCATCTCAGCCACCAGAAAACACCATCCAAAGGCTGCTGGGCAGACCAGAGTCCACATTATGATTTTTAAGTGATTCATCAGCATCCTCATTCCTGAGGCACTCGCGCATGACAAACCAGGGGTGCCCCATTCCTCCAGCTGTATGGGAGGCTGCTCCACTGCAACTCCCTCACCGTGACAGAAACATGGAAGGCTCATTAGGGCACGACCTTAATGTTCCCATCAGCAAGCAGCCTTGGAATAAATCCAAGGAAACAAGATTTTTTTCTTCCCAGATGCTTCTAGTGCACAATCAGGGGTACAAAAGCCAAGGGCACCCAGCCAGCTCCAAGTGCAAGGCCCTCACGGCACTGCTGGGCAGAAGTGGTTTGGCAGGTGGACGTGTTTGGGCAGGGGGACAGGGTAGTGCCATCTTTTTTTCCGTGCCATGGGGCAGCATTGTGGCATCCACGTGGGCTTTTAAAAATAGCTTTGGCTCTGCCAAGACACCAGCATGTGGGAGGGTGCACCAGGCTGCAGCTGGACTTCACCCTCGCACCAAAGTCGCCACTCTCCCAGGGGTGGGGATGAAAAGTGGGGCCCGCGGGTGGGTAGGGTGCGTATGTGTGTGCATGTGTGTTAAATTACTACTTTTAAAAATATATATTTATTTTTATTCCCTCGCGAAGACCTGGGCGGGTTTTTTCCCCTCAGGATCTTAAGCGCTCCTTCCTCCGCCCCCCGGCAGGGGGGACGGGCGGCCGCCGTANNNGGCGGCCGCCGTACCTGGCGCCCTCTGCCCGGGAGGAGCCGCCCCGGTCCGGACGGCATCGGCGCCCAGCAGGTGGGCGCGGAGGGAGCGCGGCGGCGGGGCTGGGGGTCCCCGGTGTCCCCGGTCCTCCTCACAGCTTCGGTCAGGCGAGGCGGGGGCGCGGCGGCGGGGCTGAGGGTCCCCGGTGTCCCCGGTCCCCCTCACAGCTTCGGTCAGCCGAGGCGGGGGCGCGGCCGCCGCTGGGGCCGGGCCGGGCCGGGCCGGGGCTCCCCCGCGCTGCGGGGACGGAGACG
>VWZT01002562.1:65335-95547 GCA_013397055.1 Pachycephala philippinensis | reverse complement strand
GCGGGCAAAGTTCGTGCCGCGGCTCGGCCCCGGCCCCGGCCAGCGGCCGGCCGGCGGGGCAGGGCGGGCACGGGGTGACCGGGACACCCGCGCCCCTGGGCTGAGGGTACTCGCGGCGGCGGAGGAGGAAGCGTGGCTGCAGGTCAGGCACGGGCTGTGCGCGGTGCTGCTCCTGTTTTGTCAAGCAGAAGGACACGGGTTGTTTTCAGGAGGCGGTGGATGGCAAGAAGTTTTTTTTCCTAGTTCTCGTCCTTGAAGTAGATGTGCTGGAATAGGTCAGCTGAGAAAACGGGGCTGAGTGATTGTGAAAACTGCTGTGTATTAAATACTTACGTACATGTTGGAAGGGGAATACTGGAGAAATGTTGGAAAGAAGCTCTTAAAGGTTGAATAATAATTAACACGGATAAAATTGAAACAAATGTAGCGACTTTTGCATCAGCCTGTTGGCGCTAATACGGAGCGACAGGGAATGTGTTGGTAAAGGGTAGCATGCTGATTTTTTATTTCTCTTTGGATATGCTCGGAGTTTGCAAAGGCATGGAGATGGTGGGTTATGTGACAGCCCGCATCTCTGGGGTGTGGAAGGGGGGTGGGCTTGAGTCGCTCAAGAAATTCAGGAGTTTGAGAATAGGGAGGACACATGAGACCAGCATGCCTTTATTTTGTTTGGTCCTGAAAGTGAAATATTAGTAAGCGAGATTTCTGAAAGATAGCAAAATAAGTCTGGTTTAGGAGAGGAAACATTGATACAAGATAAAGTTTGATGATTTCCACACAGAACGGTCGTGGAGCAGTCTGGATTTATGGGCTAAAGTCTGCAAGAGCTCCTGCTGATTCAGACAGTGACATATTGCTGAAATTGCGATAGCAGTGATACCTGTTACTGTGCACGCTGCCTGAATCAAGTCGCTGAACTGCTTCCTGATACAATCAGTGTTTTCAGTTTCTCCATCAGCACAGGTTCCTGTTTGTTTAACAACGTGTGTTTGTGTAATCAATGTTAACATCTTCAGTTCGCGTGCTTTGTCCTGAAGGACTAGCCATAGGGCAGATGATCGAGGAAATGCATGCAGCTTTATTCCGTGATGGCAGTCGGAGCTGGGACGCTTGTTCGGTCCGTGTGCGTGGGGAGGGCTCCCGTTCGCCGCGTGAACCTGTGACCCAAAGCAGTGTCCCGGCTGGAATGCGCAGGCGGTGCAGACGCTGCTGCCACCCACGGCTCGTACGGGACATTGCCCTGCGTGCAGTGGAAAGGTTGAGTCTGCTTTGCTGTCAGGTACCGGCTTCCATGTGCAAGATAGCATCTGAGAAGCTCAGTGCGGGACCCTTAAAGCAGATTGTGTAAGTGTGGTTTTTTTAATTGATAGACTGCTTCGGTTGTTTTGCTGTAGATGATGATGACAAAATCTGGGTTAGACTCATAACCAGAAAGAATGCTGTGGGAGTTGATGTTTTTCCTCGAGAAGATGCAGGTTAGGGAATGGGCTTGCAATTTAAGTATGAAACTTTTTTTATTTGTCTTTTTTAATCAAGGATATATATTCTCTAAAGACAGGGGTGTATAAATAGTTTGATCAGCTTTACATACAGACTTTGGTTGCTTAGGGGCAGATGCAATGCTTAATTCATTAGCTGCAGTGCTCAAGTTATTGCTGGTTTGGATCTATGCCTGAAAATGATTGAGATGCACTTGAAATTCAGATTCTGTGATTGTACTGCACTGGAAAGGGCAACATATGACTGTATTTATCAAATCATGTAGTATAATAGAAAGCAGCTTCCTCTTTTTTTCTCTCACTCCTTCCACACCTACTAGAGGAAATATAAATAAAGATCCTGTAACATCTCAATTTCTGTTACTGCAGTAGGGGAATGTACAGTCAATGTCTGAGTCTGTACATAATGACTACTAAATCTGAATTTGCAGAAAGTATTTAGGTAGTTGGTTTTTAACAGTAAATCAAAACATGGCAGTGTCACATCTCAGCAAGCACACCATAAAAGTCAGCACTGGTTGTTGAATGTCTTAACAGGATATAGCCAGATGCTGATAGATGATCTTTATACTTAGTAATTTTATTGCTTGATGAGGTCAGTATTTTGGGAAACTCATTGTCCTCTGAAAAGAAGGCATTGAACAAAAAATAATATCTTAGTCATAACAAATAGAAAAATATTTGCACATTTTAAGAGAGAGGTGTTGAGAACTCCAAAGTAGAGTAACACAATTTATTATTTTACATCTAAAATAAATATTAACTTATGTTAAGTATTAAAAAGTTTAATATTAATATTTTAAAATATTTTAGCTCCAAAGAGAAGCAAAGCATTGAAAAGATTGATATCAAATCTCTTTGTCTGTAAGTCATAACTCTCCTATAAGAATTACATTATTTTTTCAGAAGTATTTGCTTTTGTGGAAGCTTTTCTTCTCTATGCTCTGTGACTGGAACAAGTTCTGTTCAGTCATGCAAAGTAGGTGAGACTGGACAGGCTCAGCTCAGCTTTCTTGCCCTGTAAGTTACTGATCCTGCATGTGTGTGAGCATCTGCTCCATTATTATGTGGGTATTTGATGCAGTTCATTTAAGTTCTAATAAATGAGATCACAGATGAAAAGTTGAAACTCTGGGGAAATACTTGGCTCTGCTGTGCCAGAATAAAGATTCCTATCTTCTTCAGAGTGTATGTGAAATCAGTATCTAAATAAACATAATAACCAAGTGAGATATCCAGTAAAGTCTTTTATCTAGAAGTCTTTAGTACTCACATTACACTGAGTTACCAGTGGCTGCTATGCAGTTTTGAGATGCAGCTTTCTGGAATGCCTTTAACACTGTTCTTATAGATCTTCCTCAATTAGTCTGTGTCCTTACACAAAGTAGTTACTGTCTTTGAAAGACTGAAGCTTTCTGAAAATGGGCTTATAGTAGCAAAACCTTCATGGTACTTCACAGTTGCTTTTTTATCTGTGGTCATTCTGCATCAGGGTTGTCTGGTGGCTTCTCAGCCAGGATGAACAGAGATATAAAGAGTGCTATATTTGCAAACAGAAAAAAATGTCCTTGGGGTTTCCAGATTGGAAAGAAAGACACTGTATTTTTAGACAAAATTGTATTTTTTTTCATACCCCCACCTTAGTTTGACTTCTGATATCATGAAGAGGACTCATTCAGTATTACATACATGACAGCTGTAAAGCTGCCTTTTGATTGCTTTGAAAGTATGTGAAACAGCTAAAGGATTTTCACAAGATGCAAAAAGCATGTTTTCATGCCACAGTAATTGAAACAACAGCTGAAACGGATTTCCCTACCAGAAATACCTCTCTGTCAAATAAGATCATGCATGGAGAGTCTAATTCTTCTTTGCATTGACCCTGTGTCATCTTTCACCGTTGTTACAAATAGATATATAACCCTCTGTGGTTCGAATGGTGTCACTCTGTAGCCAGCCCAGGCAGAGCAGAGCAACACAGCACCTATGCTATAGCTACAGTGTAAGTGCTAAAGTGAAAAGTGGAGGAAAACTGAGCCAAAAGTCCCTACAAGATTTAAGTTCACTAAGCATAAGAACAGAAAATTCAGCATGAAAGCACTTGCTCAGTCTTGACCCTGCTCTTACAAGTGTCTAAGAAAACTAAACAAACTGTGTCTGCTCTGCAGCTTCTGTGTAATGGATATTCTATATCCTTCATTTACACTGGTGGCAACTGCAGTGTCTGCCTTGATAAATGGAAGTGTTGGCTATAAATTACAGTGCTTCTGCTTCATTCATAAGAGAGGGGTAAAATGAATGAAGTGAATGAATAGGTTTAGAGATAGTAACCCCTTTGTGCTGGTCTCTTTCACGAGCCAAACACAGGTCTGTAAATGACTGCTGTACCATTTAACTTTTTCTAGTTACTATATCGTGTTTTCCTCTCTTCATTATAAGTAAGAAAAAAAAGAAAAAAGAGGAGAACAGAATATGGTACTGGATCACAAAGGAGGTCTTGGGGGTCTTTTGTTCCTCTTTTGTACCCTATTGTTTTAAAGCTATTATGTTATTGCTTTCCTAACTGGCATAGTGTTGTGTGAGAGAAAAATATGTATGCACCAGCACTACTGATGTGTATAAAATAGTCCTGACAGGTTTTTGGCTTTTGTTCAAGTCAGTTACACATTTTTTATATCCTAAAGAAGAAAGTAAATAATAATTTGAAATCTGTTCAGAATCTATAGATCTGCTGTGTTAGTTGAGCAGACACATAAAGAAAATCATGAGGCGCATAAAAGGCAAGCCAGGCTTACATACCAGGAAAACAGACTGGGGCTTTAGCAACTTATTTTCAGAGGGAATATTTGCTCATCTTGAGGATATGTAAATCACTGCAAAAATATCTGTCAAATTCTGCCTGGGATTTGGACAGAAAGTTGCTTTTATTGGTCAGCTGTGTGAGTGCGAACAGCTTAACACACGTTAGTGATGTTACTTCTGTTGCTGCAGACTGTGTTTCCTCGACTATTTTCAGAGTTAAACCCTTAAGAGCTGATCTCACTTCTACTGAAAACAAAGGAAAATTTGGCATAAAAAATAAGAGATGGATTAGTCCCTAGGTTAGTAAATTGGCAGAGGGGGTGGAGACTCTCTCTGTAACGTACTGTGAGAGATAGATGTGGGGTCTAACAGGGCATTTAATGCAGAATGAAAGCCTTTTTTAGCCTTGAAATGACTAAGTAGCAAGGAAATTATGCAAAAGCGGATTGTACAAAATATTCTTGGATCAACTGATCATGAGTTTACATTGACTTAACAGTAGGATAAATGATGCAGTTCCATGTGGGGGTACTTGGGCTTGCTCTGAACAAGCTGTACCAAGAGCTGCAAAGGCCCGGTGTAGTTGCAGAATCAGTATACTGATTGCTTTGCACCTTTCCTCTGCCCAGACTGTTTTACCTGCTTGTTTTTCTCAAATACTTTAATCTTTTATTCAGTCCATCAGGTGCCATTGTACATTGGCACTAATACTTACCAGTTCTAGTCGGGATATACATCCTGATATCTCCTAGAATCACACTTTCTGGAGGTTTTTTTCAGAGCTGGATCAGCCTAGCTCTGCATTTCTTCTGTTTTTCTCAGTACTAGTAGCCTGTGCTGAACCTCTAGTATCATCATGCAGAGTTAGTTACTTTTGCACCGTGTGCAGTGTTTCTTTCCCCAGGGCAGACAACTCTACCTTTTAAATAAAATGCCTCTTTTTGCCTTGCCTTGCATCAACAGCAGGCAACAGGTGCAGTGAATGGTGACAAGGGCAAAGAAAGTGGAGAGTGGGAATGGAGAGACTGGTAAACCACTAGAAAAGGGGAGAAATACTCACAAAGTGAAATAAAGAAAGAGGAAGGGCCAGATCCAGACTGGTTAATGTGAAAGTTGAAGTCCAAAACCAGCATAAACTTGACACCAGAATTCACGGAAACAAGTGAGTCCTCATCTTTAACATGCTTGGTCTGATGGTGGCAGATACTGATTGCTCTGAAAGTATACTTGGGAGCTGTTCAAAGAAAACCACTTTTCTCCTTTGTGCCTATGGCAGATACAAATGCAAAAATATCTTCTATTGCCATTTAATCTCTAGAAACATTTTCCTTCTTCATCAGGCAGCAAAGTTAGTTGAGCAATTTTGGATCCCTGATGTTCATTGCTTATGCCATGTGTACAGGTACGTATCAATCACAATTTCCTCTCTAAATATAATGACTTTCCCAAGAAATTACTAATGAAGTCCTTTAATAAGTCAAAGGGTTGAAACTTCAATTTAGTAAACTCATATTGGTTTTTTCTGAGAAATTTATTTTATTAGCAATTCAGAACTAGGCCTACAAATCAAAACATCTTTTGTCAGGGATTTTTTTTTGTTTCAATTGCAAATGACTGCAATTTGTTGTTCATTGTACAAAGTAAAATCATTGTCCTGAGTAAATGGATGTAAGATTGGAGCTAGATACTCTGTGCACTGCCATTAAACACAGCTAACAATTTTCTGTAAAAGAAGGCATACTTACACCTTTATGCACATAGGAAGTTTGATATCAGCTTTGACACTTAAGGGACAATAAGAACATATTGCATATTATTTTTTCAGAACAATAAATTAGTTTAAATAGCAAAAATGCAATATTATGGTAGCATAGCAACGTTTTCTTAACAACACAGGGGTTTATAGTTATGTACTTGTAAGCATGGAAGCCTTACCCTGGTGTAAAGAACATCTGAGATGAAGCTATCAATTATGTCATTGAAATGGAACAACGGGATTGACAGAAAAGGGCATGAAAGTGAGAATGAATAAGCACGTTCAGAAGGTACAGCTTTATTTGTTAGGCCATTAGGGCCAACATTTTTACCACTAGAAATTGATTTGGAATGGTAATTAGGTAATCACAGCTCCACTGAAAACCAGAATCAAAGCTTCTCATTCTCTCTTTGAGGTGAGGATTTCCCTGGCAACTTATTCCTGCAGGTGACCAGATCATTGTGTTTCACATCCATTGTGAAAGACAATCCTCCTTATCACATGATAAGGTGACCACAGTCCATGCTGAGGCCTCATACTGTATTGTAGGAAAGAACGGTGTACGTTTAATTGCAAAATTTATTTTTTTTTGCATAGCCAGTATTAGATTGTCTCTTAAGTCAGTTGCTGTCAGCCTGACGTGGCATGCATACAGGTTTCTATAAATTTATCTTTTCTAGATGTAAAGCTGTGAAAATTAGACCTCTGATAAAATATCATGTGGTTGAAAGTGGAAATTTCAGAATTATTTAAGAACTGGATTTTTAAAGTCCTCTAGTCTTCCGATACCCACGTTTGCAAATTCTTTTCATTTGACTGGCATTTTAAAGCAGGGTTTGAGCTGTAGCAAATATAGAAGAGCAAGATGCTGAATACTGCCTTGTTTGCATTTTCCATTTTGATGCTAGCTACTTAATTGGAAAGCAGAACTTTCTTTTGTTAAGGAAATTGGTTAAACAAAGTTTGAATTTATTTTTTTTTTGTGGAAACCATTCTGTGTACAGGTATACTTTTCAAATAACTCTGTATTATACAAAAGATATTAAATAAATTTATGAATAACTATAAAGGCATATATCATTAATAATTATGTGAAAACATACAATTAGCTTCTTAGCAGAGGCTGCAAATCTTGCAAATGTTAACCTGAAATTAACATCAAATTACCTCAACAGAGAGAGATCAAGCACTGCTCACACTGGTACTCTTGAGGAGAATAAGAGTAAACAGTTGTCTACAGAATGTGGCAGTGACCTTGAACTTCTACTGAGCTGCACTTTTCTTTAGCTTAGGCCAATGATTAACTTTGCTAATGACTGTATATCAAATTCACCATTGTTTGTATATCTGGCAGTGAAACAAGCCATGTCTATCTTTGTGTGGATGATGGGGTATTAATTTCAAGGAAACGCTTTGTATAAATTGTTTCCTTTGAAAAGTTATGTCTTTGTGCAAGTCCTAATTACTTCTAATTTACCTCATTTTTCTTTGGACTCTCTAACTTCAGGTTAACACTACAATAGGCACAATATATTTCTTCTTTGTATGTGTTGTTCTTTTCTCTCACTCATTTAAAAGAGGATGATGAATTCTCTTATTCTGCTCCCTTACAATCAGTCATCTCTGACAGATCCCCATGGAGCAGAGGAAGCTACACCCTGAAATAGTCATATGTAGGGATGTGAAGTCATCTGTGCAGCTTTGCCTCTGAAGGGAGGTTTGTCAAGGCATAGCACTGTAATTTCTGGCCTCAGCACCGCAGGGAACCCAGCAGGGATCTACCCACAGGACACATGGAAGCAAGGCGTCTTCAGATTCCTGTAGTCCCTGCTGGGTCAGCCCTGGACAGTTTGTGGCAATTTTATCAGGCTTCTGACAGAATAAGAATCGTGCTGGGTTGTTTTCAGGCAGAAAGGGGATGCAGCCTTTAACTGCATTAAGCCTGGTGGAAATAGTCCAAGCCGAGGGGAACTTACGGTCCTGGGCTTAAATTCAGGATACGGTTACGTGCTGTGAGACCATCCTACAGACCCTGTAGAAGACAAATGCTGCTTAGAAGTGTTTCATCAGGTATTTAATGGAGAAAGAGCCCTTCAGTAAGGTTTGCACAATCCAATGGAGTTGTAAAAGCCAGATTCTGCCTTTAGTTGCAGTGATGTAAATGGTGACTGAGAGTAGGAATTTCTCTCAAGTTGTACAGAGTTCAGGTGTACAACTGTTAGGAGATGGTGAAAGGCTGGAGTTTGCTTAGTCAGCTGTAGGAATATACATGTGAAAGTCTTAATATATATACAGTAAGGTGGGTATGTGTATGGGTATTTGCCTTTCTTCTGTAAATGAAGGTTCTAACAGTTTGACACTTCTGCACAGTTCTTAAATGTCTCAAATGCAGCAGAGACTATCAGCTCTTTTGTGAATGGGGTTGTCTTTGCAGGGTGAAAAAGAGACAGGATATTCAGAAGCTCTGCCTTGATTCTTCCTTGTTCTGTTCTCTAAACACGAAACGTCATTCACACTCTAAAAAGAAGAAAACATGTAGCATCCAATGCTTAAAAATTAAATGGTTTGATTCTCTTAAAATTAGAATCTAGACCAGCTCATTCCAAACAGAAGCTTTTTCCAAGTCTTTCCTAGTTGTGTGATAGTGACAGCCGGAAAGTTGATCTGTGTAACACGCATCTACTGTTCTCTGTTTTTAATCTTCCCTGTATCTACATGTGTTGTACTGTCTTTAAAAGATCTGTGGAGTGCTCATACCAGTGATTTCAGCTGTTCTTCAGTGATGTTTCACAGGAGCAAATGGGCACACAACCATGCCAGTTGTCTACTTCTGAGATCATGAAAGTTGAGCAGATGCTTATTGATGCTGCTTTTTCACAAGTAATTTTAAAATTATTTGACTTTTCTGTTGAAATACAGGGACTTAAAAGCTATAACTCAGAACAGTACAGTTAATGAGGAAATCATATTTGATTATATAAAAGTTTATTAAAAGATAAAACCTGTTTGTAGTCTACTTTTTTCCTTCAGTTTTTAATCAAGAAAATAAGACCAATATTATAGATAAGCTTTCCTGCACACCTTTGAAATATCTACCCCAGCCTTTCCTTTGAAGGAAGAAAACCTGTACATTTTCCCAAAGCTGGATTACCTACTTCAGAGTGTGCAGCTGTGATGATTGCAAATCCAGTAATAATGAATCAGTTATTTTGCCATCCTTTTTCTCCAATTTGGTTATAAGGGTCAGATTTTCAATTCCAACTGTGTTGTTTCATGTTAATGACTATACCACCTAAAGACCTAAGGACATTGGCCATTTTAAAAATACCCCTAGTTTAGAGTTGTTTTAGTGCATAAATGCATATTATGCACATTTAAATAATTGTGATTTTTTCCCCTCTGTCTTTTCCCCTTCTGACATTGTACTAAATGGAAGGTACAGCTTCCCTTTCCTTGATGGGTGAAGGTATTTTAGAACAGTTTTTGTGGGCACACCTGTGGTGGTTCTGCTGAATGCCAGTGTGGCAGGAGACATGTCAACTGCTGTCCAAAATCCACTGTTTCTTAGTGTGTATCTCTGCTCCCAGCAGGATTTTGTTTTAGTGTGAGCCCTGCACTGCGGCTGTGGCAGTGACACTTCAGGAGACCTTTGGGAAGCTCTTGGATCAGAGTTTGTGCACATCTGGCAGCTGGGCAAAGTGAGACCAAGGCTACAGAAAAGCTTAGGCAGAGGTTTTGAGTTTCCCACAGGCAAATCCAGCACAAGATTGAGAGAGCAGTCCATGAAGAAGAAAGATCTGCACCTCCTCTGTCTTATCTGACATTTCAAAATTAAAGGCTGGGTGAAGACTTTATTTGGGCTTTCAGAAATGTAGAGGTTGAGTTCTTACATTGATGACTGCAGTGTGGTTCTTAAGCCCAGCTGCTATTCAAGCACACACGGTGAGAAGACACAAGAAACAATCTGTGACACCTGAAATTACCAGGTTTAGAATTATCCTTACCAATAGAACAAAAGGAGACCAATTGTTTTGAGATCAGAGAAGAGTAATAATGTTCTCTGACTGATGAGAAGTTCACTGCCTTGTGAGAAGTAAAACAACTCAAAAAGTATAACAAGTCCTTGGAAATGTTCTTTTGAATTACAGTTCTTATATTCCACAAAGCTGATGCTGTGCAGTGGGAGAAACTGTTTTGCTTGGAATGAGGTAGAGTCATCTGCAGTGGAGTGCAAATGGGATCAAACTAAGAGAAGGAGAAATTAGGCTGTGTGTCAGGCAATCTGAACTGAAAGTTATTTGACTGGGAAAGAGCTTCCCAAGGGAAATAATAAAAGCCACATTATTTGGGGCACCTAAAATTAGACTTCAGAAAGCACTAAAAAAAATGTACAACCTTGCTTTGGTAGGGAGGTGGACTAGAAAAGGCAGGGTTTTGGATTTTATTCTCTTTTTTTTTTGCAATAAACTCTACAATTGTTGGACTTGATTCTGTTCTGTGATATTTAAGTCAAGGTAAGATTTACATTGCTTCTTGCCTTAGGAAACTGAGGTTAAACATATAGGCTTCTCTCCTCCACCTATTGCCAGCTTTTTGAACTGTATCTTTTTATTTCTGTCCCTCAGGGATAGTTCAGACCCCTCTCTTCCCATTATAGATATGTATATTTAGAGGAGTAGAGAAAGGGCACATGTGCCTTAAGGATCCTTTGTAGCATTTCCCTCTTGCTGGCTTTTATCAGACACTAGAACTGATCAGTATGATACTCCTTTTTTGGTTTTAATGCAGAATTTATTTAGATTATTATGTGGAAATCCATGAACTTGGCATGTTCTGAAGCTACTGTGTGAAATTACTGGCCATGTTTTTNATTTGTATATATATATAAAACATAATGAGAGGCAAATGAAATAAAACCTTTAAGCAAGCAACAAAGACCTCCAAGTAACGTGTATTGATATACTGAAAGTGTTGCAGCCTTCTCCATAATTTTCTTCCAATACAGTCCACATGAGACAGCTGCAGTATTACAAAAGAGGTTCTCATAGCCAATCCTACATATTAAAAAGTGTAGGTCGTGCAGTTATGACTAAATGTTAAGAGCCAAATGCTTTTTATTGTAATTTAGCTTGAAGATTCCTGCCTTTATCAGCATGCAGTGACTACTTGTGAGGTGGCAGCGCTCCTTACAAAGCCCACTTGAACAAATAGAGCCCCTATGTGGAAAATGGTTCTTCATTGTGTAGGCATTACCCTGTAATAGTGCTGGTACAAAAGAACATGAATTTTAATGGGTACACAAAAGCATGCCAAGGTCAGAACATCGAGCCTCTGAATTTGTGGTAAGAGACAAAAGAAGGCATGTAAGCAGGATTTTCTGAAAGAGCGTTCATTTGTAGGGGGTTTGAAACAGCATGGGGGGAAAGCTCTATGGTGTCTCCAGTATTTCATTCAAGGGCTGCGTGTTATAGCCCCACGAAATGCATTTTTTCCCTGATGACACTGGACAGGAGGATGTGGGAGTGGGACACATGGTGAACACTTCCTCTGCACTCAGTTTTGGGTCATAGATGGTCACACAGTTTCTAGTCCTTGAATTTAGGCTGCATCATTTGGAGGAACAGGTGCTGGGGCAGGGACTGGTGGAGAGGCAGCTAGAAAAGTCATCTGATGGCATTTCAGATTGTGACTTTTAAATAGCAAGAGCTGATTCCCATTTCCTCTCTCCCACTGCTGCTTGCCTCCAGTGTGCTCTACCTCCTGCTGCCATTCATGTGGTCTGCCACAGAAGCGTGGGTTGTAGGGTTTTTTTTTTTCTAATTTGACTAAGAGCATATTTCCCATTCTAAATCCTTAATGAAGACAAAAGGCCTGTATTGCAGGGTAGGAAGATATTAACCCGAAACATATTATTAGCTGGGAAGACTCATTCTCCTTATGTCCATGTTTTTGAATGGTTTAATTGAGGAAAAGAGATCATCTTCTGATAGTGGGTTTTTGAATAGGGCAACAATGAGGGTGGAATGGTGGAGATGCTGTGATGCCAGCTTTCTGGGAAAGCTTCATTAAGTGATTATTAAAGTGATTGTAACCGATTCTGTTACAGATCAGGGTGCTTTGATATGCCAGTCCTTTGCATAGCAATCTCTCAAGGGAGAAAGTGAGTGTTTCAGAGGCTCTGCACATTTAGTTTTTGACTGATCTCCCATTACGTATTTTACGAGATAGAGAAGAAGAAAAATACTCGGATATTATCTGGACATTGTTCATGTACACTAGGTGGAAGTGAACAAGTCTGCATGTACATTTTAATTTCACTGCCTCTTCCAATCTAACCCTCTAGCAAAACAGCCAGATATTCCCCTCAAGAATGTAACTTGCCTCATTTTTATATTGTCTTCTCTCCTGAACTTTTCCAGATTTAACTGTTGCGCCTCCTCCTTACACAGATGATTCTGGAAAAGCATGGAGTGTCTGCTTTTAAAAATGAAGGGAGAAAAAAAGGGCAATTGGGTCTGGGAATTGTGGTCTTTTCAACTTAACATCAATTTCTAGTAAAACATTAAACTGCAAAAAATGTTTTTAAGACTTTGCAGGAGACAGGAAAACAAATTATCATCTGGAGAGATATATAAAGAGTAAATGTGAGAAACCAATGTAATTTATTGTTGAGATAAAGCCTTGCAGAAAGAAAAGACAAAGCATATGACATATTTTGTGTTATTGTAGGGCTTTTGACACTGTTTCATATGACATTGTGAAGAGTCTCAGAAGATAGTTGTAACGTGATGGATGTAGAAGTAGATGTAAAACTAGATGTGTTTGGAGCATTTATCCAAGTGTCACTACTAAAAGAAGATTTCAAGTATGGCTTGCAGAGGGCTCTCTTTGGCACTGCCTAGGACTTTCGTTTGCAACTTTACTAATGAAATACAGGGGTTTCTTGTTAAATTTAAGGATGGTTGAGACATGCTGAAGGCTGCGTTAGGTATGAAAGTCAGTGAGTGAGGCACCGTCATTCTGCATACTATCTTCTTTTTTAAAAAGCATATAGCTTTTGTTGGAAGATATGTGTCTTTTTGTCAGTGTATTACTAAAGAATTGTGAAAATTAACATTTAAAAACGGCAGGAAAAACACATTACTTTAAAACTTGAGATGTCTGGCCCTTGATATGATATCATTTGGTAATAGAAGCTTTAATTTGTAGAATTATTTCTTTATTTATTATTCAATCATGAGGGGTTTTTTTCCTCTTTTTTTTTTTTTTTCTTTAAACACTGAGTAAGCCCACTGGACCTTAAAAAGTCCCTTACTCTCTCCTTAGAGCAGCAAACCTCTGGCTTAAAGTCAACAGAGTTTTTGTCCCAGCAGGAGTGTCTGCATGTGGTCGAGTGTGATTTGTTCTCTGCAGAATTGCGTTTCAGGGCTATGGGCTAGGTTAAGGCAAGATGTAATCATTGGACAGGCTAGCATCCATGCATTTGGTACTCATGGCACTGGTCCAGATCCGTGAGCTTGCTCTTTAGATGTATGTTGTCATCATAACTGTAATGAGGCTGTTCGTGCTGTAGTTTTGGAAGCAGTGCAATATAAAAGTCTTCAGTCTGTTGAGAGCTAGATATTTGGCCGATCTTCAGCTTGCAGGGTATAAACACATTCCTCTCTGTTTTTTCTTTTTATTCTCCCACTTTTCTTTCTCCTCCCTTTCTTCTCCTCAAGGACATAGACTTTGGCTATATTTTTCACAACTGCGTGAAGCTGGAAATCCGAGCCGATGCCTGTGCCACCGCCGCCGCCTCCACCTCCTCCTCCACCACCTCCACCACCTTCTGGAGGGCCCCCTCCACCACCACCACTGGTAAGATTGACTTTTCATTTCTATGAGCAAAACCTTAGCTGTAGTAGCCATCTCAGAGCCCACACGATTTTGGCATGGATATTCACAGCAAATATCTGGGGCAGATGTTTGTTTTGCTGGCACTGGTTCTTCTGTTCATTACAGCAGTGGTTTCCAAAGTGGGGTGTGTGAGATGATCCATTGGTGTGTGGGACGAAAATACTGGAACTTCATCATACATGTGTACACTTTATAAAAAAATAAACCTATGTATATTGGGGTGCGTGCTCAAAAATTTTGTCTCTGCTAGGAGTGCAGGATCAAAAAGTTTTGAGATTATTAGAGTGCATATGGTGAGAATTCAGCATTTGTGAATACTTCTCCAGCCACAGGGAATTCATTTTTGTATTGGTAATGTGCAGATGGTAAGTATTAATTCCTTCATCCTTTTTCTTACAGCTCTTATTAAGACTCACAGTGTTCAGCTGTAGGTTTTGCCCTTTCTAGCACACAGTGTCTTCCTGGGGATACAGCACAATATTCTTTTGTACATGTGCAGGAACAATTACAGCTTGTAACACATCGTTACTGTGTGTGTCATGAAGTAGAACATGTGCCTTGCCAGCATGTTTGCAATAAGAGGAGGATGCTCTGGGTGAACTTCCAGAGTATTACATTTTCATACCTTCACAATCAATTATTGTACCTATGGTAAAACCTGTTTAAGTAATTCCTTGAATTCTGTGATCAATTGGTCATAACCTGCTTCTGCATTGAATTTCTTAGACTTTTTTTTACAGAGTGGAACCTGGCACGGTTGTGTTCAAGTCATAAAATCTCTCCTGACTGTTTTTCATACGTTTTTCTCTCACTGTTGTACTTACTTGCAGAGTATGTTAGTCTCTGTAGCAAAACAGTTCTTGGTACTTCAAATGTACTTCAGATGTACTTCAAATTTATTTTTTTTTAAGAACTACATTTCTCCCTTGCATTCCCTGGCATCTCTGCCTGTTTTGTTCCCAGGAAGGTCAGTTGATGTTGTTTGGTAGTGTTCATAATGCTCTTATGTTATCTTTTTTTCCAGAAGGATGTTTTCTTGCAAGTTTCTCTCCGCTACTTTACAGGCTGGACCATTTTGTTAAACTCCCCATGAGTTGTGGAGATGAAGAGGAGGAGGATAAAGACAGCAAATGAAATAAGCAGTGTTTTATTCTTTTCAGCATTCAGTTTCAACTTTGGCACCATGAGCAGTGTTTCCAATTAGCAATTCTTCTGGGCTGGTACACAACCTATACTTAGACGCTGAAATAAGTGGGCTGCATATTGTGAGCAGCTTAATGCTCACAACTGCAATTAAAGTCAACAGAAGCTACAAATGTTCTTATCCTAATAAATTTAGATCAGTAAAGTATCTAGAGACATTTTTAGACTGCTCCAACATATGCTAATTGTAAATGACTTGAGAAAGCTAAAAGGACCCCTAAGGATCATTACGAACAAGTTTAGGGGTTTTGTTTCCCCTTCCCTTTTCTGACAACTAAATCCACTACTGTGATAGGGTTTTGATACAGGAAGGCTTATTTTCCTATTTTAGTTGGATCATTCTGTTTCAAATGGCGTGGTCTCCATATAAGATATGCAGAATTTAGAGTCAGCTTAATCTTGGTGACACGATACATACTAGATGTGTTTCTAATTAGTGCCTGATCTTAAAGCCTTGCTGTTAGTAAGTGTTGATACTAAAAAGAGCATATGAATCAACACAAATAATTAGTAGAATAGTGTGGCAGAACATTGTTTTTTCTGCAACAGCAAAATTACTTTTCCCTGTCAAAACTGAGTGAGAGACAGGATCAGGAATCTGCCTGGTGAGCTCAGCAGAAGCAAAGAGTCAGCTCTCCAGCTGGTGCTGAGTTACAGAGTAAAATCTTATACTTGGGGAGTCTGCAAAAACTTGCTACAGACCCTGTTGTCTTTTACTAGAAAGCCCTTTTCTAGAAATTGGCATTTGTCTTTTACAGTTGCTAAACTGCCCAGCTGTTGTTGCAGCTGTTAGATCTACAGTTGGGGGATGGAAGAAGGAAAACTTTTAACAGGTATGTAGCTTTAAGGAAAACCTTCAAAGCAAATAAGTCATTATTTGGCCAACAGCTGGAAAAGTTCCAAAGTAAACAGCACAGTGATTTTTATTATACTGGTATGATTAAATCAGAGTTACACTTGCATGTTGGCAATTAAAAGTTAGGTTTTAATTTCACTATTGATATGCGGGTGAGCCACTAGTTTAACTTACTTGATTTATGTTGAAAGAAAAATGCCTATGTGTAGGTGGGGGTTTTAGAATCCTGTCGTTTTTCATAATGCTGTTGCAGCGGTACCATAGACTTGTCTTGCTTTTCTAGTTATGGATAATAGCCACACTTTCCTCTTGCTTTCATTATCAAGAGATTTTTAGCAGATGTAGTCACCATGTTATCTTTTTTTCCACACATTTTCTTTGTGAATATTGTGAGCCATGATCCCAAATAATTTTGCAGTCCTTACTTCATGGAAATTGTAACCACTGTTGGCCCGTAGCTTTTTTGTCCTGTTAACTCCTTCTTAAGGCAGAAGAAAGGTTCTTTCCTAGTGTTTTCTAAGTTTTTTTGACCTTGTTCCTACTGTTTTCTAAGACTTTTGGACTTGCTGATACAAGTACCTGTAGTGAATTCTGCTCACAAAAGTTGTTACAAGACAATATAAAGTGATTTGGAGATGGCATTTAAGACATGCTAGGAGCTACCTGTGCCCAACAGCTGAAAAGCTACTGCCTCTTAGAGCAAGCTTAAAAGAAAACAAAGTGGATTTCTCAGGAGGGAATGGAAGGGTATCTGCTGTAGCAGATGTAGGTGGCTGAGTCAAAATGTAAATATAGCTAATTAGATTAATTGAGCATGTCTTCAAATGCCTGCCTTCTGGGGGTCATAGAGATGAGAGGGGTGAGTAGGCAGGATAAAACTGTGCCCGTATATATTTTCTGGCACTGGCTTACAGAATTCAGATCTCTTCTTGTTCCCTTTTCCCCTACATCTTAACAAAGCACACTTAGAAAGGAGGCATAGGGTGTTTGTTCCAAAGCTCTTTTAATTTATGGGCATGTCATTTAAGGTGGGGTTTTTTAATAGAGTTTTTGTTGGTGGTGTTGGGGAAGAGGGTGGTAGGTTTGGGGTTTTTTTAAGCTTTCTGCTCATCAAAAACTTCATTTTTTCCCCCTCTATTTCTTTTACCACTCTTGCCTTTAAGTTTGGCATATGAGGCAGCCAGGTTAGTTTTGGTTTGTCATATTTTCTGGAGTAGGTGCCACCACTGAGACTGATTAAAATTTTTCTCTATTTAATTTCCCAAGAAAAGGATCAAGAGAGAATTTTGCTTTGATAAACCCTGTTTACTTATTACATGCAGTGAAGGCTGCTTACTGCTGTGTAGCCTCTGTATATGTGAATTTCTAATGTTATGATCTGTCATCACCTATGAAAATGTTCATATTGGATGTGTAGCAGCCCTGCTGGGTTGTGCCTTACTCAGAGGTGTTTTTTTAATGATTCATATGTTTGTGGAGTTTAAGAAAATACTTCTGTTCTCTTTAGAATTATGATTAAAGTCTTAGCACAGAAATTAACCCCCAAAATCACAATGAATCTGATGATTAAAGCTCATAAAATAGCACCAGGTGTTTATTTGCTGCCTTGTGGCACACTAGAAACTAGGATAGCAGGAGGAGAAAGTAATATGCTTACTTTGGTGATAGAAATGTGAAACTTGAAACAATGATGAATGCTACGCTAGTGTTGATGAATCTTAATGATTACTTCATTCTTATTTAGTTAAAATTTAAAGAAAATTCAAAAACAGAATTACTGTTGTAGATAAACCTGTCAGTGTTTACCAAGCTTGTTATTCTCATCTTATTTTCTACTCTTGTAATAGAAAACTCAGAAAAGCAATTCCTCATGATATAATGCTGTGATAAAAGCATAATTTACACAAAGGAAGGATTTCCAAGGTTCAGAAAAACATCACTTGATAGTTTTCCTTGGGGGGACGTTTTTTTCCGTTCTTCATGCAGCTGTTAGATTGAAAACCTTACTGAGCTGTTTTCTTCAGCCTTCCCAAGAAATTCAGAGAGCTACAGTGTTCAGCTGAAGTTGTGTGGGAGTTGGTTTTGCTCCTATGACATTTAGCACTACTGTTCTTTGGAAAGAGAACAAACAACATATGTAAAACATCTTGGCTGAAGATAATGATGATTTATGGTATTTTGATTTGGTCTTACCAAATATAGTATGAGCGAATGTGCATGTTAGAACACTCATATGCATAAATTTTCAGTCATGCTTGCTAATTATTTATTGTAAAAATTAAAGTAATTTCTCAAGTTTTTATTCAGACCCCTAGACATGCCAGTGTAACACTGAAAGAACAGAATTGTCCATGGCGCTAATTGCAAAATATGTAGGAATATGTTTGTTAAAATTTTATCTGAGCTGTAAGATCATATTTAGTACTTTGTCATGGAGTCCCTAGGCCAGGAGATACTAAAGCACAATATTTATTGCTGATGATAGGTAAAACACACCAGAGTGAGAGAAAGTGCAGGCTTGGTAATCTCGTTGGTGACTGACTGATCATACAGGCTGTGCTAAGGGCTGGACAAAGCACAGCTGAAATTTTTGTGTCCCTTGTTCCAGACAAAATAAAGGATAGTGATTTATAGTGTTTTAATAATATATCATATCTCACACCAGTCTGCTTTCATAAAGAAGTGAGAGGCAATCATATAGAAAAAGAAATGCTGTGTCTTTGTGTGGTTTATTCGACTTAATTTTCAGCTCTTGGAAAATTGGGGTTGCAGAGCTGTGGCATCTCAAAGTGTTGCTGCGGTAGCCTTCTACTCTTGTAGTCAACAAATACAGAAAGGGTAAGTGGGAGCTGTGAAACGTGGGGAAGATTAAAAGAAAACCTAAATACCAGGTTGGCATTGCTCTGTTTCATCTGGACAGGTACAGGGCCATGGACTGCATAGAGTTCCTAGGTGCTAATCTTGAATGCTTCACTTGAGAACTCTTAGGTCACAGATTTTAATGTATTTAGATGTTGAGTTCTGTTTTGCAGGTTTCTTCATAATGTCATGGGCTCTACGTGTCTGAATGGAAAGCGTTTGAAGGGCGTTCTTTCTCTTTGGTTTTCATCTGTATAATATACAAGTATGGAAATTGCAGAGTAGAGTTACCCGCTGTAAATGATTGACCCCAGGTACCAGAAGCAGCCTAGCTGAAGAGAACTAATAGGTTACTTTACCATTCTAATCACAAAGTAATAATGCCCTTAAAAGTCAGTACCCCATCTCTAGTGTACGCAGTGGCTACATATTAAATTCCATCTCTCAATTAATATTATACTTTTAGCCTTTTAATTAAACGAGAACTCAGAATTATAGCAACACTTGAGTAGGACTTCTCTGAATGGCTGGAAGGTGAGTGCAAGAAATGCTAGTTTCTCATTATTCTCACTTGGGTTAACCATAATTTTCTGTGGATGCTAAAAGGCATTTCAGAATGATCAGTAGCTTCTGCACAGGTAACTGGGCACGAGAAATGGCCTAGTGTTCTTAGAGAGAGATTAAATTGTGATGTGTGTAGGTTGTTACATGCTGAAATTTTTGTTGCCACTACTCATGGTATTCCTTATCATTCTGGGGACTCTGCTATGGTAGACAGAGAGAATAAACAGTGCTAGTATCACCACTCCCATGGCGATGTTTTCAGCCTTGTACTGTTTGACATTTTCATTGCAATGCCAGGCCCTCAGATTTTCTTGTTTATGTAAGAGTTTTCCCTTTCTTTTCATTGATGCAGAGGCAGTCATGGGACTTTGAATCCCAAAAACTTAGAAATCAAAAGATGAAGTTCAAAAATTAGTTTTTGAAGCCACTCTCAAGCTATTTTTGGTATTTGACTTGTGATCTTTCTGGACTGCTGGGAAACACTTCTAGAGTAGTTTAAATTTTATACTGCCTCCGTTTTCGTGGCTTCTGCTGCTGCATGTTTTCTTTTAGTGAAAGAACAGTCAGAATTTACATTTAAAATGTGGGTGTCAGAAAGTTAAATACCTACAGAAAAGCTCAGCAGGTATAAATGATCCTACTGATTCTGTTGCATTTTTTGTATTAAGGTACAGAAATCGAGCAACCCACGCTGGAAAACCTGAAGTACACCCTAGTTAATAAGCCCAGTGCTCCCTTTGAGGCAGGAGCAAATGAACCCTTCAGTGTACAAGATTTTATATTATCTGATACAGCGATGCTAGCGTAAAGTGCAGAGGGTTTATTGGGTGCAGTGGCATTGATTTCTGGTGGTGTTCGAAATGAGCACTGGGAATATAGATTTACAAGAAAGTTGCTCCTGCTGTGCTGGGTTTTGTGTTCTGTTCCCTGCCATTGTGTGTGCTGGTAACTTCAGGCAGGTGCAGAGCAGGCACCAGGCTCTGCTCACACTGAAAGGCCTCACTGTTTGGGACTAAAGCCAGGACTAGGTGGTGGCTGTAGCACCAGGAAGAGATCCGTAACAACTTTTGCACTACTTCCCTTGCTGGGAGCTGAGAAACAAGGTCGGTGTAGACACAGCCTATCTAAGCACACACATTGCTCAGTGACCTTTTCAACCCGGCAGGTTCAGACTGCCCAACTTTGTGCGATGGAGACTGAGATCATGGTTAATCAGTACTGAGCTGGGTGTAGGTGGAATTGTCAAGTGCTGGTCCTGTCATTCTCTCGAAACAATGATTTCTTCAGCTGCCAGGAAGCTATTTGGCAGGTCCCCTCGTGTGGGCTCCCTCAGAAAAGCTGGCTGGAGAATGACCCCTCACATGGGAAGCATTTGAAGCTCAGCTTGCTAGAAGGCTGAGAGATTGCCGTGTTTGCCCAGGAGGACCAGGTGCCAAGAATTAATTAGGTTTGTCCTATGTAACACAGCAGAAACACAAGAAGTGGCTCTGATCTTGCAAATAACTGTGCAGGTAGAGTCCTGCACCGTGGTGAGGTGTCCCATGACTAAAAAGCTTTAAATCAGAGGTCAGGGCTCTCTTGTGAATAGAACCAGAACTGCCAGGTACCAGATCTCCCAAGCTTCTTTAGAAACAAGCAGTGTAAAATATTTAAAATAAAAGAAGACAGCTGCTTTGTTGTTGAGACTTGTTGGATTTTTCCTTAAACTGGAAGGGAGGATTATTTTGATTATTTTACTTTGCATTTGACAGTGCATGAGTGAAACCACACCTGATGCACATGTAATGTAAATACAAGAAGGATTACAATGTTTTTCTCTACGGTAGAGAAACATCCTGTTTGTGATGTGCTGGAAACTGGGTTTGTTATTTTAATAAGGTCCTTCTTTTTGTTGCTGCTGCTTTTCTTGGCACATTCCTGGTGGAGACTTTAGCTGCCGGTTTGAGAATTCTTTGTAAAAGCAATGCTCTTGCCTGCTGGGCAAACTGTTTCTGCTGCAAATGTAAATTCGTTAATTCGTGGCATAATTCTAAACTAGTAATAGTGAATTGGGATCAAGTTGCAAATTCCTCTGGGGTTTCAGATTTCATGTTGAGCTACAAATGCATAGATGGCTTTTATAATCCTGTGCTATGTCAAGGAAGACATGCTGGTCATCTTACAGTGAGATTTCTGGTCAGCTTCCATGTTTTACTTTGTTCCAAAACAACTCATTCTTTTAATAAAAAGTTATGACATTGTAGTTTGTTAGACTGTTCTGGCATCTTACGGGCAATATTATTTTTTTCCTGTCAGTTCTGCTTATGAAAAGGATGTGGTCTTTGAGGAGCTGAATTCATTCAAACACCTTAGTCCTGATGGTTACAGGAATCTGTTTATGGAACACTTGTGGGCAGCAGCTTGTGGTTAAGTGGAAGGAAGCTACAGAGTAAGTTGCTTGCAAGCAGGTCTCCCCTGTTCCTAGTCCACTCTTTTTTATCATCAGTGTTCCCAGAAGGGTATTTTAACAGACTCTTGCCCCTTGGGGCCCCTTACTCAAGGTCTGTGCCCTTCCAGACTGTTATGAACACCATCCCAATGCCTGGCTTTCCCTCAAAGGAGCAGGAGATTTATGGTTGGATGAGGACCCAGTCATCATCTCTCCCTTCATGCTCTCCTGCTTGGAGAGTCTTGTGGTGCCATATGGGCAGTGAGAACACTCATCATCCTTCCTCAGATGGTTTACCAACCCCAAACAAGCTGTGTTTTTCTCTCATATTCTCAGCTGTCTCTGCATACTGCATTACACAGCCAGCTTCACCTTTTTTGTCCTCTTTCCTGAAAAATCTGTGTTTGTCTACACCAGAATTTCGGTTATTGGTAATATAGAAATAATATTTGGAGACTTTTGTTACATTTCCAGTGGTTCCTGCACTTCCTTGATGCTTGATACATCCTTTATTTAAGGTTTTAGTTGTCTCTCACCATTGATGAATGTTTTCTTTGACCAGACCTGGCACTATCACATTACTGACTGCATTGCCTACACAGTTACTGCTGGTTTTGCCCTGCCTGCTGTTTTAGATGCTGGTTTTAATTGTCCATTGCCGTGTTTGTAGGCTTTTTCTCTCGCATTTTTTAGTTTAGTTGGGTCTCTGAATCATGACAGATTGGATGCCAGAGAAGGCCAAGACTGGCTCAGGAACTCTGTTTTTGGGTTTTTTTTTCATGAATTTGTGTCTCTGTGATCAAATATCCTTTATCCTAGAGCTTTCTGCTCATTATTTATCTTGCTGCACTGTCTTTCCCTTCCTTAAAAGCCAAACCTGAGGTGTTTCATGCTGCAGTGGTGAAGATCACTTGCCTCAGTCTGGATCTGTGCATGCTTAGCTGAGCATGGCAGAGAATAATAAGAAAGCAAGGGTTTCTTAAGGGATGTCCTCAAACTCTTCTTTCACTAAAATATATGCTGCTTGTGCCTTCTGCCAGTACCTGTGCTTGCTCTCTGCGTTGAATCTGGGGGGTTTTGCCTAGGGGGGGAAGAATTGGTAGTGGGAGAGAGGAAGGTTAATTGCCACAGATTTATAGAAAAAATTTATACTGTCAGCAAAAGAGAGAGCTCTCCTGCCCATAATAAAATACTGATGTCAAATATATTGATTTGGCTTTAGTTTTATCGTTATATGTCTCACAAAATAGTTAGGGAAAAGCTAAATATATTTTGACTTCTTTCTTTTAGTTTTCTATCTAGTTCAGATAAATAAGTTTCTACACAGGTGTCTTTTCAGTGTTTCCTATAAAATGTGAGCAAGAGAGGGAATCTACTGTGATGATACAATTCATTGTATGTCAGGGGTGTAAATACTCAGTACTATTAAGTTCTCTGAATAAAAGTGTATGTAGTGCCTTTGGATGGAATAATGCTTTATTTTATTGTACTTATGGCTCCTATCTAATTTAGAGTTACAGTACTGGATCATCTTTTCACATCACCTGATGGGTTTACTCTGAAAGAAAGGCCCATGACTCCCTGGCTGTTGGGTCATCCAGAAGGCTAGAGGTACATTTATCCTGCAGCTGTCATGTTTATGTAGCTCTGCATTACCCTGAAGTACTTTACAAATTCATTAAAGAGCATATTTCAAATCAGAGTAAATATAATCCATTTATGGGACAGTATGTATGAACTGCACTGAACTACCTGTTCAGAGTCCAGAGGATCTCCCCTTTTCTGCGTGCAGGGGTACTCTTTAAAATCTGAAGATTATGATTAGTATTAATACAAACTTTTTCAAATGGCTGGTGCCTTCTGCATTTACATCACTTTAGTATCTGAGCACGTATACCTCTTAAATATTTTAAGTATCGTAGGAGCCCAGAGGGTAGGTCGATGCTCCCATCTGTCTTGCAGGATGTAAAGTGACATTCTGAAGGTGATGCAAATATCACAGCAGAGCGTACCCAGAAATGGAGCTCATTGCCATGCATTTCAGTCAGTTTTCCCTAGAAAAAGTCTCTCAGTTCTTAATTTGTCTGATACAACCCAATTTAGAGTGTTAAGATTGTGATCATTCAGGGTCAAACATGGAGTGGTCCACGTGTAGAAGGTGTAAAAATACAGAGTTGTTCTTCTAAACAATCCACTTTCACAGAACTCCTAACTGGAAGAAGCTCTTACAAACCACTGGCTGTGCCCCTCCACCACAGGGTACTGCACATCAGCAAGTAGCTCTGCACAGGACCTGGTGACTTGTGCCTCACGAAAAACACTTCTGCCAGAGAGGATCCAGCCTTGACCTGAACACCAGGAGACTGATATTCTGCTGCTGTCTGCAGCTTGGCTGTTTGCATCTCACAATAATTCACCAAATATCTGTGTCTGCTGCCTGAGTCCCCACCACCGTTTCCCAGTACAGGTTGTGGTGTGCAGACAGATCACCCCTCAGATAAACTTCAGGGCTGACACTCCAAACCAAGCTGCTAAAATCTGAGCTGTTGCCTCCAGTGTTTTGAACGCTGCTTTGGCTCTTTCTTTTGCATCTCCAGGTTTCCACCATGTAATTTTAAAGAGCTGGAGACCAGAACAAAACTTGTGGTTCCATTTTTGCTCACACTGTTTTTTTCTGAAAGGATGAAATATATTGGAGGACTATGCTATCCCTCCTTGCCATGCTTGCTCATAGGCTTGCTGCTGGAGCCCCCTTCCAGGTTCAGTCTTGTGGCTCTTGGAATGCAGGCTTTAATTTCAGAGATATGACCAGTATTTGTAATCCAGTCGTTTTCAGTTTTACATTTGACCTTTCCATATTGTGCATTTTTTTTCCCGTTTCCCCCCTCCACCTCAACAGTAGGGAAACATGTTTCGTTTTGTTGTTCTTTTCAAATGGCCTCAAGCTGCAGTGATTTAGTTCTCTCTGTATATTCATGCTGTCCTCATTCATATCTCTGTTAGTCTAAGTCACCAGCTTCAAATTCTGAAATGTTTATTTCCAACATTGATGGTTTACAGTCTGAAACATCACTCTAAAAAAAGTGATTTGGTGGTATTTTCCTATTTACAGGTACTTTGAAGGCCTGACAGATAGCCTAAACATTAATCCTATACTTTACTGAATATCATAGCTGAGTGTGTAATTTAGGACACTGAAGACAAAACGTGGTGGCATGGGGTAAGATGAAAAGGAAGTCATTCTTATGTTCAGGCTATTTACATGCGTGGTTTGTTCCATTCTGTATCTAAGTATGTACTGAACGTGACGTTCTTTGTGTCTGAAATAGTAGCAGAATAACCTAGTGGTTGCTAAGGTAATGAGAACCCACTGTTCCCTTACCAATTCCTGTAAATAAAGTATGGAATTTAATTTCACTCTGTTACCTGAGGCAGCTCTGGCATCTGATAAAACAAACGATCTTCACATTCTTCTCCACTTCCCTTCTGATTTTCATTGAAACACTGAGATGTTTCTCTTTTTGTAGATAAATGAGGCTGCCCTGCAGATGGTGGGGTAGAAAGTAGCCTAAGAATTACATCTTTTGTCTTGCAGCTGTTTTCCCTCTGTGACTTAAAATGTATTTGTCTTCCTGCTGAAACACTTCTATTGCATGTGACCAGGACTGAAGATTTGACAGCCATAAGAGTTCCTCTTTCTGTTTTTCTCTTGATGCAGAACTTACATGTCTATTATCTGTGCTCATGCTGTAGATTGCAAGCACAGCATGAGTGTGAACCCAAGATTTATTTCTTCGTCAAAGAAGGGAAGCTTCTCTCAAAAAACGATTTGGTAAATCCAGGAATTTGCAAATGCAAGACACCAGTAGATGAGTGGGCAAGATACATGCCTGGTGGAACGATTCTTGGCAAGGATTATCACTGGCCTTGGGAGCGCAGGCAGCAAACAAGAAATCAGCAGGAGCTTTGACCTCTCTGCAACCAGGCAACACTACATCCCAGACCATCTTGACTTTGTAATGGAAAAAGAGAATCCATATCAAGCTACTCGGCAGCTAATCAATCATCCGAGTCCACCAGGCTGGGCACGAAAGATTGTATCTCTTACGTACATGAGGAGGAAGAAGAAACAGCTGGGGCATGGGATGGAGTTATGCTTGGAGTAAGGGGATCTATTGTAAGAGAGAGGCAGCTTGTTATGCTGCATTGCAGACCGGCAGAATAATATTCCTGCCTTTTTATACGACAGATTTTTGTCTTGCTTGTGTTACATTGATATCAAGTCATGGGTCACTTGCCACAAGTTGCCACAAGTGGGTTATTTTAGCATATAGCTGTCTGTCTATCAAGACTTTATATTCTAATAGCCTGTCTGCCCAGAGAAGCAGATCTGGGAGGTGAAGTGGACAGCTGGCAAAATATATGGACACTTGAACCCGGAAACGAAAGACAGGTGCTGGATCTAATTCTAAACATAGCTCTCGATCAGATGCCTTTAGCTCCTGCCTGTCCTGCTGACGCAAAGTCATTAGTGGGAGCAGAGAGACAAGAAGTTGAAGATACTGGTAAAGAGCTTTTGTGAGGAAGGGAATCACCCTTGTTCCAGTTATGGTATTTCCATTTTTCACAGTAAGTATCGTCAGCTTCCACAGAAGGGCAGTGGAAATGGTTTGTGGCTGGTACGTGGTCTGACACTCCTGACACGGGCAGCTCTTCTGCCGCCTCTTCATGGCCAGTGGGACTCCCTGTTCTGCAAGTACGAGGCAGGCAGCGCTGTTTCAAACGAGGAAAATGTAACAGAGTAGGGATTTTCCTAACATTTTAAAATAATACATGGTTACAGATCGGCCAGGTTGTAATTCCGAGTTTTTACATCAGGGCTCGGGAATGCGGCGGCATTAGCGGCGGCCTGGAGCTCCATCTAGCGGGGCGCGGCAAATCCCGCTGGCTGGGTTCGGACTTTTTTAGCAAGTACAAAAATAACCGCGAATAATATCGTACCGATAGAATTCTTCGCTTGGGATTAGCGAGTTACACACATTATTAATTCAGCAGCTGGTTAAGTGCTTTCAAGTTTCTGTTTTGCTTTCAGAATGCCATTACCAAGCTGGGTTGATTTTGGGGGGTTTTTTAAGTGTGACAGTATTGTTCTGCTTTATTACAACTATGATGCTAAAATTAAGGGCTATGGAAACATTTCTCGTACTCGTTCTCTTTAGGGAGTTAGCTAACCTCCGGGAATCTTGGAAGCAAGCAGAACATTGCTCCTCTGATGTGAAGATTCCCCTCTATTAGACCGCTCTGTTAATCACAATAGGTTTAGAAATAACAGCTTTGCTGTTTATTATCTGCTTTTAAAAAGTTATACATCCCATTTTTAAAAAATACATGTTTTTTTTAGTATATATAACAAGAAAATTGATGAAATAAGAACAAAGAATAAATTTTGTTTGTTTTATTACAAAATTTTAAACTGCAACTTGACTTTACCAAGCTTGGTTAGGGTAGAAAAGTTACTAAAATATAATTGTATTATTCTAAAAACATTCTGCTTAAACTGGTGTTAATCTCCAATACACAGACGCAGTCTAAATAAGTTATCACATTCAAATATAAATGCAGCATGCATTTATGCATCATTTTTCCTAAGCAAAGTGGGTAAAACAGATATTTATGTGACATATAAAAATTTTGATGTAAAGCATTGTAAATAGCATGAAAAGAGCTGAGAGAAGCAGTCAGAGCTGGAGTTGTGGGGCAGAGGCCATAAATGGCCAAATAAGGTCACATTTCATTTAAGCATGCCTCCTAATTTGCTTCAACAGTATTAGCACAACTAGTATTAGATTTGTGTTATATTTAAACTTTCAGCTTTCCTGCCTCCTGCACAACCAAATGCTGTTCCTACTGATTCCACCCAAAGGCTTGGGAGTGACAGCTGCCAAGGATGGCTTATTTCAAATCTTCTATCCCATGCTCGCCTGTGTATCCTTTCTAAACGTGCATTTTTTTTTTTTTTGTACCTCCTGTCTAAAGCTCTTATTGTCAACAGGCAAGCTCAGAGATACCAAAACTGCGAAAGGAAGACCAAAAAGCACGAAACGCACTCTTGGCTGATATCCAGCAGGGAACTCGCCTCAGGAAAGTGACTCAAATCAACGACCGCAGTGCACCACAGATTGAAAGTGAGTCTGCTCCTCAGTAAGGCCCTGGGGGAGCTTTGCCGAAGCCTTGGGTGTGGGTGGAGGTCAGATGGACAGTTTCAAACTGAAGGGCAGGTTTAAAGGCCAGCAAAGGTCTGCATCGTCATGTGGCTTTAGGATGCAGAGCAAGGACACTTTCTAAACTTGCATCCTGCTCTGAGATCAATGACTGTTAACACTTCATGGTAAGTCTCTAACTGGGTATCACCTTAACAGGCATTCCTTGCTCAAAAAAAAAATCATGAATGATGAAATCCTTGAGAGTTTTTCAATAAAATAATTGTGGGAATTTTTGGCTCTAGCAGAAGAGTTGTTCTTTATTAGATTAAAAGAACAAAAAACGTTGAAAAATTCTGGAAACATAAATTTATTATTAGGCCTAACACAAGTACTTCTTCATAGTGTCATGATTCGTGTGAGATTGAAGAGCACCAGAGGGTGCTGTGCTCCAAGGTACAGGTCAGAGAGTGCTGGCACTTTCTGTTATAACAGTAGAGGGAGAAGTCTGGCCTTGGCTCTTTGCTGGTGCCAAGCCTTAGCAGTGTCAGGGCAAGGATGAAATTATTTTCTGATATACCCTGTTTCTTTTAATTCTTTTTAACAGAGCCCAAAGGAGCTAACAGAGATGGAGTTAACCCAGCTGTTAATAAAGGTGGCTCTCAGCAGCCTCTGGGAGGTTTATTTGCTGGTGGCTTTCCTGTTCTCAGACCAGCAGGCCAGAGGGACCTGACAGGTAAGGGCTCCATTTTATGAAAGCATAGCTGGGGGGGCAGTGATTTGGGATGAAAGTACTTTGGGGTTAGCTTTAGTGAGTGATTTTTATTGGTTTGTTTTGGGTTTTTTTCTGAATGCTTAGTTCATCATGTGACCATGAAGGGCTCAATTAATAACGTGATTGAAGCCATCTTTCTAGATCTCAGGTGCCTTATTCCTTAAAATGTAAATAAAAAGCTATCTCCACACTTGGTCAGAAAGAGATTAAATAGATCTCTTTAACTGAGCTTTTTACATTATTTTAATGAAAACTTTTAATTGTGTCTTGAATACAGTATTGAAATCTGAGCTTACCAGTTTCAGCACAAATGGCAAAGTCATATTTCCTTCCCTCCATTAGTGTATATTTCTATGTCATTGCAGTCTTGTGTATTACTTTAAAGATTCATATTTAAGATTTTTGCCCTCTGGATTTTATAAAGTATAGCTCTGATCCAGCAAGGTAATTTACTGATCTGAAAAAAAAGGCTATTGTTGCTTCACAATGACAGGAGGAAGGCACATGTGGGAGCCCCACTGCTGCTTTCACCTCAAGAAGTGCCAACTCCAATGAGGGATGATTTTTATAGTCACAGTAATGACCTCTGGCACTGTTGGGCAGCTGGTGCCTGCGCAGGCAGCACAGAGGAAAGTAGATTTTTGCAGGGAAGACAGAACTTGGCTCTTCTTGAAGGTTTTTTGCTTCTGAAAGGCTAGCCCAAGATGCACAGCACTGCGTGTGATGGGGCTTTTGACACAGATTCAGTGGCAGTTACTACTTTGAGTTGTTCTTAAAACTATGGCCATGCCTATCAGACTATGTGTCGAATGAGATGCCTTTTTTGACATCTTGCTTTGTGATAAATCCTTGACATTTACTCAGGAAAAGACATTTTGTAAGTTCAACAGTCTTCAGACGTTTGTTGTTAAAAAGGAAATACCAGAACCTGTGCCTTCCGGAAAGCCTTTGAGGCATTGCTTTTAAAAACGTGACTTTTATCCATGGTGTCGAGATTTCTGTAACATGTGTGTGAACTTTTTGATCCTGAGCAAGTACTTAACTTGAAGGATGCCAGCTGATGTGTGTCAAACTGCTCGTGTACTTTTCACCGGGACTCTCAATGCCCAGCGGGCTGTACCAGGCACAGGAGGCTGGTGTGGAGGGCCTCAGACTCTGCAGAAAAGCGCCTTCTCCTTAAACTGTTCCATTCTGCAGAAGCTGAGGAACGGGGAGGGGAGCAGGGTCTCTCAGCAGGTCGTGACGTAACTAAGCAGAATCCCCGGTGCCCACTGGAATACATCACCTCCTAAGCCCCATTACAGGATGGGAAACCTGTCGGATGTGCGGTGTTCGGGGTGAATTAGTTTAATCCCTCCGGCTATCCACTGG
>VWZT01002562.1:19076-64723 GCA_013397055.1 Pachycephala philippinensis | reverse complement strand
ACAAGCCAAGCAACATCCAGTCGCTGCCTCTCCCACCCACCCCCGGCCCCCCTCAGCCCGCAGCCGTGGTGGAGACCAGGAAGAAGAGACCCGGCCGAGGCGCAGGTGAGAGCGGCACCTCTGAAGGCTTCTCCCTCCCTTTGGATTTCCCGGGGGAAATCATAGAATGGTTTGGGTTGGAACGGGACTTTGAAGATGACTTAGTTCTTCAAGGTCCCCTTCCAACCCAAACCATTCTATTGCATTGGTGGCTGGAGAGCATGGAGGGGCAGGGATGAAGAGCACACATGGGAGGAATACCTGTAGGTTGCACGGCGCATGATGAACACCCAAAACATCCAGCTTTTTGAGATGTCGGGCGGTTCTTAGCACTGGGCAGACATGCCTTGTCGTTTAAGCTGCCACTCTTGGAAGTGACATGCTGATCAGTGGAGGCAAACTCTTAGGACCACTGGGCTGCTTCCTGCTTTTGTGTTGGTATTGGTGTGTCTCCAGCAGTGCAATGGGTGGTACCCTGAGAGCCTCAGGTAGGGCAGCAGAGTACACACCACGGTGTCTGCCAGGTCAGCAGCTGCTCATGTGCCAGCCTGCTCAGGACATCCCTCTACAGCTGTACCCATGCAGGAGCAATATTGGCAACAGCTGGGAAACACTACAAGAGATAACGAAACAGAGATGGGGCAGCTACCAGCCATAGGTGAGCAAAAGCAAATCGGGCTGCAGCCCTCTGCTGTTCAACAAAGAGAAGCAGCCAGTGCCTCCTGTGATCAAGGTGGTTGGGCCAAAGCTTTCTCCGACTACTTGGGAAGTGGGGTATTAGCCAGTATTTCCTGGTAGATGATAGAAGGAAATTTTATTAGACTCTAACATAATGAAAATAATAAAAAAGATGAGCCTAGATCTGTGTGGGTTTGAGAAATGGAGACAGCTGCTTAATAGGGAACATCTGAAAGAGAATGTTCTGTACCCTGTATTTTAGCAGCTGCATGTCAGGAGAAAGATGACTGGCTCCCTTTGAAAGCCAGGGGAAAGGCCATTTAAGTACAGCAGATCAGGTGCCTTGTGGTGGTGATTAATGCTGCTCAGAACTCTCTGATGAACTGTTACAATGTCGAGATGCCCATTTCTTATAGTAGTTCAATTTGTACCGTTTCCATAAAATTAGCTTGCCTGTCCCTTGGTTATCTAGGAGGATAAGCAAGCTGCTAACTTGGAGGCCTTGGTCTCCCTCCCCCTCACGTGGCTCCTGTGGTAGGTCTGCCAGATGTAAACTTTGATGGCCCTTGCGTAACTCCCCAGTGAAATGCACAAGACTAATGGTAATTCCATTGCATAGCTGCCAAAGCGTCAGGAAATTTTCTTTAGAGATACCACCTAGTGTGGTTGTTTTGTTGATTTCCTTTGCTTAAAGAGACTGCTTGTTCTTGTGAAAGAGGAAGGATAATCTCCTCTTCCAGACTGGGACAAAACCACACTTCAGAATGTCATACTTCCCCTAGAACTGGAAATGGAAAGCCTCAGCCAACTCCAGTAGTGACTTGAATTTAATACTTAATGCTACAAATCCATGGTCAGGCTTGACAAACAACAGCTATGGGTATGTTTGCCCCAAACACTGCATTCTTTCTACACCCCCTCCACTTTTGTGTGCAGTTTACTGTCAGGTTTAAGTCATGATGATGTTTATATGCTGGTCTCCTGGTTTTTTTTAAGGAACCGGTGCTGGGAAGCTGGTCACACCTCCACAGCCGCCAGCAAGATCCCCAACAACTGAACTTACAAGCAAGTCTGGAGTCTCAGCCTGGGCTACAGCTCATGACCCCTACACCCCACTTAAAAATGGAAATATGCACATCATTGGTAATGTCATCTAAATTAAATCTCTTGGCCTTAGTTAACAATTTTAGTACAAAAGCCTGTGTGTGTCTCAGACCTCAAAAGCACACTCAAGACTTTGTCATAGCAATAACAGGGTAGTAAAATAGAAACATTTTTGTACAACCTTATACAATGATAGAAAATTAAGGCTTTTTCACAAAGGATTTGAATTCAATCAGTAGAAAAGCAAAGCATGTGCTACCTGCAGAGTTACCTAAAAAATATGAATAGTTCCCAGTGTGCTTACATTACCATTCTTAAAACCAGATCATGGACATTCAGAGGCTTCAGCCATATAGGGCAAAGACCATTAAGAATTATTTTTGTGGTCTGATGAATTGGCCATTCATTCTTGTTTACAGCTACGTCTTGAAAACCACCAAGGAATACCTCTATTACCACAATACCATCAATGCAGAAAACTGGAATGGCAGCCAGAAGCTTAACTTCAGTTTTAGCAGCAGGCAGTAATTGCAATTAAGGCAAAAAACTTGGATGGCTCACAGAAGTACTCATCAAGATGGTTTATATTGAATGAGCCACTATCAATTCCAGGGGAAAATAAGCCAGCATTTTTAATTGAAATTACTTGTGGCAACACTGTTGGGGTTTTTTTTTAAGTTTCTTTCTAGCAACCACTAATCTTTCTTTCCCTGAAACTTCCCAGATGACTTCGAATCTAAATTTACTTTCCATTCTGTGGAAGATTTCCCCCCACCTGATGAATTCAAACCATTTCAGAAAACATATCCCAGCAAGATACCCAGAGGTAAGTGTGTAAACATGAAAAGATCTGATCATTATCAAGAGGTTCAAAAATGGGGACGAAAAATAAAGAACTGAACCAGCATTAACATAACTGGACTGCTGGCATAGGCACAGAGAGGAATGGGATTTGTCACAGTGGCAACAGGGACCAAATATAGAATGAAAAGCACTTAGTAACTTTAGGGTTTTAGCTAAAAACAAAATTATGTAGCTGGACACGCAGCCTGTGTCTTTAGATTACTAAATTTGCAATGCCCGTTATGTTAAAAACAGTAATGTCATAAAACAGACTTGGGCAGGCAGCTACTGAGTGTGATTTTTTTGTTCATTAACTTGTGAAATCACAGAGAAAGATGACGTGATCCACGTCTTCCATCATGTATTTTGATTTAAATCCTATGCATGGTGTTTTACACACCTGAATAACAAAGGGACTTAGTACCTGAACTTTGTCAGGAAAGAGATAAATGGCTGAACCTTGCTTTATTTTTTTTCATCCCTTCTCAACTTAGAATCAGGTCACTGTTGTAAGAACAGTTCACCTATCCAGCTTTGAAAATGGGTAGTTGAAGGTGCCAAAAGATCTCACGGCCATATTCTGCTTTTTGTAAAACACAGTTTTCTGTATTATTAGATCTCCAACTTTTAATTAACCTTTTGTTTTGTTTTGTTTCCATGCTAAGGTACTTTGCATGACTTTTCATTCCTATCTATTTACAGATCCCTCTAAAAATCCTCCATTAAGAACACACGTGAGATGAGAAGAGTCTTCTGATGTTCTCTGGACTAGTATTAAAAAAGAAGATCAAGATAATATATAAAACAGAAGGAGTCCTCATTGCAGTGATAGATTGTACTTGAGTCACAAGTATTGCAATGTTAACATTTCTATAAACTGGAAAAACAGTATCAGTGACACCTTTTGAACTGGCCTACATACTACAGGATGTTAGTACAGGCTTTTAAATTACTGTATATAGGTGAATATTTTTTAAGCAAAACAGCATAAAATTTAAATTCTTTGTAGTGTTGAAACAGTTCTCATTCTTATCATGCTGACAATGTTACCTCAGAATGTTTTGTGCTACATGCCTGTAGTTCTTTTTTCCCCTTCCAGCATAATTTTTGGAAATTCTCCAGCTATTATTCAGACTTTTTTTCAATGAACTGTCAAACTCATATGCTATCTTTAGTTTTTATGTTTCTTCACTTCTTCCATTCTGCCTGTCCTCAGATTGCAGCAGGATGTTACTTTCATGAAGAGATGGGCCCACAATCCTTTTCTCATGAAGCATGAAGAAGAGATGCCAAGGAGCTGTGGCTGCTATTCAGCCTACCTCCTAATGATTACAGATCCTTATAGGATAGTGTCTGAAGAAGCCCAGCCGGGTAGGGTGGTCATGGACTTGACAAGGATGACAGAACCTTTCCAAAGTGGAGGAAAAGGAAGTTGCTCTACTGTAAGCAAGAAAAAGAAATGATGTGTGTGAACGCACATGCCATGATGTGTGTATGTAAGGACGTGTCCTGTCTTTTCCTGCTGGCAAAGTGGATATTTACCATTTCTGTGATAGATCCCTAGCAATTACAAGGCCTTTGGATGAGGGGCCCAAAACCTGCATTTTAAACAGGCAACTAGAGCTACTACTATTCACCAGCAGAGAGGATTCATTGTCCAAAACGCACCACGTGGAACACTCAGTCCCCAAAGTGGTTGTTTTCTCAAATAGAGTTGGTTGGCAAAAGTAACAACCTAGCAGCAGACAAGACTTGAACTTCTGCTTTTAATATTCAGACCTTGGGTAAGGTCTTTGGATCACAGATGTTCAGATCTGGTCCTAAGATGTCTATTTCTAGCAAGAATTACCCTTATTCCTGTGCAGTTCACTGCATTGGGAGGAGTGGCGCCAGGTCAAGGGAGGTGATTCTTCCCCTCTGCTCAGCACTAGTGAGGCCACACCTGGTGTGTGGCCACATGTGCTGTGTCCCAATTCTGGGCTTCCCAATGCAAGGAAGACGTGGCCCTGCTGAAGAGAGTCCTACAAAGGGCCAGAAAGGTGGTGAAGGGGCTGGAGCATCTCTCCTATGAGGAAAGGCTGAGAGAGCTGGGACTGTTCAGCCTAGAAAAGAGAAGGCTCAGAGAGGATCTCTTCAGTGTTGAAGGGAGGGTATAAAGGTGGAGCCAGACTCTTTTCAGTGGTGTCCAGTGACAGGACCAGAGGAAATGGGCAGCAACTGCAACACAGGAGGCTCTGTCAGAACATCAGGAAACCACTTTTTGACTGTGAGGGTGACTGAGCCTTGGCACAGGTTGCCCAGGGACCTTGTAGAGTCTCACTCTGTAAAGATACTCAAAAGCCATCTGGACTTGGTCCTGGGCAACTGGCGCTAGGTGACCCTGCTTGGCCAGGGGTGTTGGACCAGATGATTCCTGGAAAAGCTGGCAGCCCACGGCTTGGACAGGTACACTCTTTGCTGGGTTAAGAACTGGCTGGAGGGCCAGGCCCAGAGAGGGGGGGTGAATGGTGCTGCATCCAGTTGGCAGCCAGTCACTAGTGGTGTCCCCCAGGGATCAGTGCTGGGGCCAGTCCTGGTTAATATCTTCATTGATGATCTGGAGGAGGGGATTGAGTCCACCATCAGTAAATTTGCAGATGACACCAAGCTGGGAACATGTGTCGATCTGTTGGAAGGTAGGAGGGCTCTGCAAAGGGACCTGGACAGGCTGGATCAATGGGCCGAGTCNGCCCCTCAGTTCAGGAAGGATGTTGAGATGCTCAAACGCATCCAGAGGAGGGCAACAAGGCTGATGAAGGGCCTGGAACACAAGCCCTATGAAGAACAGCTGAGGAAGCTGGGGTTGTTTAGCCTGGAAAAAAGGAGGCTCAGGAGAGACTTTACCACTCTTTACAACTACCTGAAAGGTGGTTGTAGGTAGGTGGGGGTCGGTCTCTTCTCCCAGGCAATGATTGATAGAACGAGAGGACACAGTTTTAAGCTGCACTAAGGGAAGTTTAGGTTAGACATCAGGAAAAAAAATTTCACTGAAAGAGTGACTGGACAGTGGAATCGTCTGTCCAGGGAGGTGGTGGAGTCACCATCCCTGGATGTGTTTAAAAAAAGACTGGATGTGGCACTCAGTGCCATGGTTTAGTTGATGAGGAGGTGTTAGGGCATAGGTTGGACTTGATGATCCTAAAGGTCCTTTCCCACCTAGTTCATTCTGTGATTCTGTGACCTGTAGCCATCCCTTTCAATCCCAACCACCTTTTGATTCCCCTTCTTACAGCTTTTCTGGATTCCTAGGCCTGGGTTAAACACCCCAAGGCAGCACTACAGGCTGGGGGCAGAGTGGCTGGAAACCTGCCTGGCACTAAAGGACCTGAGTGTGCTGGTTGACAGTGGCTGAACAGAAGCTAGTGTGTGTGCTCAGGTGGGCAAGAAGGCCAACAACATCCTGGCTTGAGGTTCAGAGGGGACCTCATCACTCTATAACCCAAAAGGATACTGTACTAATGTGGGGGTCAGTCACTTCTCTCAAGTAACAAGGCACGGGACAAGAGGAAATGCTCTCAAGCTGTGCCAGGGGAGGTTTAGATTCAGTATTAGGAGAAGATTCTTCACCAAAAGAGTGGTCAGGCATTGGAACAGGCTCCTCAGGGAAGTGGTGAAGTCACCACTTAATACCTGCAGGTATTTAAAAGACTTGTAGATATGGCACTCAGGGACATGGTTTAGTGGTGGATGTGGCAGTGCTGGGTTAACAATTGGATTCGATGATCTCAAGAGGTGTTTTCCAATATAAATGATTCCATGATTCCCAAACTTGAAAAAGAATACTGCTGTTCCAGGGTGAGTCAGTGCTAACAGCCAGGCTATTACAGTTATGGCATTAATTTATATAATTGCCATCAACTCCCCTCAGAGCTGTAATAATGTTATAGATCACAGATGATCTTTCCCCATGGTGTTTGCCTTTGAACAAAACTATTTGGAAAAGACAGGTAACTGCATCTTTACATCCCTGCTTTTCTCTTTGTTCTTACAGCAGCTCAGTTATGCTGTAACTATTCCCACACACATGCATGTTCATGGTGTGAGATGGGGTAGGGGTAAGAAGCTCTTCACCCACAGGACTCCAAGAAAGCAACATTAGTCTTTTTCTAGCCTATTATGATACCTTGATGTACATCATGTGAAAAGAAAAATGAAAAAAAAGTGGTGATGCTTTGACCAATACTGTCACTGTCATTATTGTAGTTACTTTATAAATATGCATGAATGTAGTAACAAGCAGGGGTCTACATCTACATTGCTTCTCTAACAACTGGAAAAGTTGAACACTGCTTTAAAAACTATTTTGTTATAGTACTATTAAAGGTGGCATAGTGTTGGCTCTCATTTATTCTGCAATTTGTGTACTGCTCTGTAGTAAGTAACTTCCTAAAGATTTTAAAACTACTTAATGCTAGACTACCTACCAGCAGATATATAAAGGAGAAGAAAATTTTACTCGAATTTTTATTATGCTTTGGGTATTTTAGAAATAAACATCTTTCAGGGATGAAATCAGAAATCCTGTGCATATTTGCTAGCATTCCTGAAATGTTGTTTCCATGTATTTGTCATTCAAGATCCATTGAAGCTTCTGGAGATACAGAGAATCACACTGGCTGCCCGCTGTGGCAGCTGGGCCCACAAGTCCCACTGTGTCCTTCCACTGACCACTGGAAATGTTAAGACCATGCAGTTGCTGTGGTTTATACTGACTGCACCCAACCACGGTTTTTGGTTTTTGTTTTTATATGCACTACACAACTGAAGCAAAATCAACATACTATTAGAAAATTACTACCTGGATCACTGTGCTCAAAACAATTTATTAATTCTGTCATATAAGCAGTTCCAAATACGGACATAAACGCCCATGAGATAATTGCAAGTGTTGCTTTCTGCTTGCTTAAGAAACAGGCAAATAAGATATATGATGTTTTTAACAGGAACACCCACTTCTTTCATCTTGCTTCCCTCCCAACTCTCAAAGATTAGAGATCCAAGTTGTGCAAAATAGCTGTGAGAAGTGGTATATCCTAATTTTTGTCTTCTGGCTGGGGCAATCATTTTATCCCTGTTCCCTGGGTGTTCAGAAATACCCAGCTACTCCTACCATAAGATGGGATTTCATGGGAAATCCATTTACTTCAGTTATGGGCAGCTGCAAAAAGCACACTTCTCTTTCACTGGGCTTCATCCCACACAACATTCTCTGAAATCAAGTATGCCTCTTGCCATCAGCCCCTCCTCTGGCTGCCGTACAGAGCAGCTAAATTTCAGGGTTCACTTGCATATTTTCTTCTCCCATTGTCTACGCTTTAAAATACTTAGACACAGGAATTGGTGCTATGACAGACAGCATGGGAGAACTGTTTTGTGAATGGGAGATTATTAAGTAGGCCATAAGAGAAAATTATCTTCTTGCATGTTTTCTGTAAGTGAAAAGGCCCCATGTTTTCTTGTCCAATTGCCACTTGTCATGTAAGGCAATACCACAGTAAGGAGTCTGAATGGAACAATTTCATTTACAAAATCCTGAGAATGCAGTGTGCCAATATGGCAATGACTATTTCCCTGATGCACAACTCTCACAGTTTCAACTCCAGGTGTTACTGCTTTCTAAGGAGCTTTTACTTCCTCAGTACAGAAGCCTGTGGTTCTTCACCATCCACTTTCCCAAACAGTGAAGGATTTTAACTCCATATGTTAACTTCCACTTATTAAAGACATGGACATCTTCTTTCAACCTCCTGTATGAAAAAAAAACCACCAACCATCTTCACTGGACACAGTGTTTACTGGTTTAATTCTCAGTGTTTGCCCTATCTCACTTCCACAAGAAGAAAATACAATGAAAAGCAGGCCTGCCTGTAGGGCTGTGGAGGAAGGGAAGCGTGCTGCAGCACTGCACTTAATATAAGGAAGCACAGGACAGCCATTTCTAAGCCTAACCAGTTGGATTGCCACACTCACCAGCAACTTGCTGGTACTTAACGGATTCATCAGCCATGTATCTCACAACAGAGATTACTAGGAACTGTTCAGCAGTACAAAGGCAGAAAGATGGAGAATAGCCAGGTATTTATCAATGTCCAGCATCTATTCCTTTAAAAAATTCCAAATTTGTAGCTTGTGTATAAATCTGACACCTTATTACTTGCATCTTAAGAGCCAATATGTGTAGATCTCTATGGCATCCAGGCTGGCTCTGCACTTCAGTACCCAGTTCTGGAGCAGCAGCCAGGTGCCCTACAAACACAAGCTGCCCTAAGCTGGCTGAGGGCGAAGACAGAACTTAACCTGGGGGACTTAATTCTGATCATTTGAACAGGCATAATGTCAGGTGCTGAGTTACTGCAACCAGATACGGCCATATGAGGCCAGCACAACAAGGTCAAGAACCAGGACTTACCTTCCTGCCCGTCTCAAACTGGGATTTCAACTCTACCATTTCAACTCTGCATGAATTAGCAAGAAGAGAAAAATGCAAGTCAGCTTTGCTGCAAGCCTAGTCCTGAGCAACAGAGGGAAAACCAGATTGCTTTCAATGACAATATGGCAATTAGCCTGATGAAGTTAATCTTTACTTTAATTGGTTGTCCAACATACATGTTTTAACATTCTGTACTAAATTAGCCAGCATGCACACAGTAATTGGACCAGTCAGTGACTTTCTCCTTTCACTATATACATACACAAACAGGAACATCACAAGATTGGACAAAGGAAAGCAATTTGTTAACCGGATACAGCTAGCAAGTAACATTTTTTCCTCTAGAAATGTTTTTTCCTGCAAAATCACAAGTGTGAAGACTTTCTTTCAAGGCTTGAAGAACATTGCAGTCTTCCAGTGAAAAGGCTAACAATAGCCACCGTAGCTGAAATGAGATAAAATTTGTTGAAAATCCATTCCAAGCAAGAGTGAAATTGAAAAAAAATCGCCTGCAATGCAGCATGGGGAAAAGGGACTTTGGAGACAACCTGAGCAGGTAGAAAGGTGGGTTTGAACCCAATTCTTAACATCCTCAGCTTAGGGTAAAAGAGAAGGAGGAGGTTCAGAATCGGATCCAACATTTCACATTCACTGGTAGAGTAGTACCTAAAGAATTGTTTGCTTACTTTATTTGAAGAACTTTAGTTCTGTGTCAACACAGTCATAGAAAAGATCCACTACTTCAGCTGGATCCAGAATCTCTGTACGAGAAAGGATATCTTCCATTGCTTCTAAACCTTGTTTTTCAAGGTCTAACATAATCCTCATCAGTTTCTGGCCTTTATCCTAAAGGCATGAAACAACCAAACTCAGTTAACCAGCAAACAGGCTCATTAAAGCACTTTACTGTTTCTTTTCTATTACAGAGATATTTTCAAATATTTCTAAAAATGAAAACGCCTTGTTAAGTACAAACTATTTCTGTTATTAGTTATTTTGGATGGCCAAAGGCTAAAAGGAACAGTCCTGGACACTTTGTGCATTAAGAAAAACAACAAAAAGACGTTGCTAAGTTTAAAGCAAAGAAGGAAGAGGGTGAAAGATGAACAGAGGAAAATTATATGAGGCTTGTACATATAATAGAGGTAAAGCAAGTTCTTAAGGTTGTAATCCCACAAACAGAACTATATGAGAAGACTAGAAGCCCTAAGAATTGTACAGACTGTGGTATTTGCTTGTGCATCCCTCAAATCAACACCTGCAAGATGATCAACAGATGTGAAATGATGTGTCATGTAACAGTATTAAGACTCCAGATCCCAGGGAGGTTTTGTGTGCCATTCTGACTTACTGCTCTTTGTGTTTCTAGAAAATTCACTCCTGGAAAAGGTGTCATTTCATTTTATCCAAATGTTATTTTAACTCTACCTTTTTTTTTTTTTTTTTTTTAAATGCAGAAGTGCTTTTTGTTTTGCTTGCAGCTTTCAAAACTGAGTTTCGGGGGAAAAAAGTCGCTTAGAATGAGTGGTGGTTCTGAGTTTTTCAGGATTGTTCTCAGCATTTTGTCCAGAAAGAGTAGAGCACCTCATCTAAGGTTTAGGCTCTCGTTTGGGCAGCTTTTATAGCATGAAGCCTGAGAAGAAACTGCATTTCCTTTTTTACCACAACTATTGGTGTCACATTGTGGGGACTTTAACAGGCAAGAGTTCACAAGATGCTAAGATGCTTCTTCTAGGTCTTCCCTAAATCAACATCTTACATAATGATATGAGAGCCAGCTGCACATTAAAACAATATATTACCAGAGGGCACAGATTTCAAATTACACCATTCCAAGAAATTAAAAATCTAGCCCAAACTGCATTTAAATAACATTTGTACTAGCAAAGGGTATCATAGCTTCCTTAATCAATAATGGATAAGTCTGAATGTTGTTATGATCGTAGCAGGACTCTGACCCATGCAAATACACACAGAGGGAAATTGCAGGAAAGCAAGTCCTCTGTGGAAGTTCAACACAACTGTGTGAGGGTATTCCACAAATTGCCTAAATACCAATAAAAGCCTGACTGGAGTGCCCTAGGGGTCTCTCCTTCTGTTTCACTTCCTTAAAACCACTTATCCAGTTGACTGCTGTAGTTGTAATTGTAAATGTCGGGAAGTTATTGAACTACCTGCCCAATGACACCAAAAGTTTTATCTCAACCATTTGGAAAAGCTATACAGAATAATCCCCTTCCTGACTTTACTTATTCCAAAATTATTTGCATAAGAGGTCTTCAACACTAAGTTTTTACAATGGAAGGTTTTCAGCCCTCGGGTATGTATTGCATGGCACTGCAAAGTGTCGTTTCTTCTCACATGGTATTTTCAGTTAAATCTTAAAAATTAACAGAAATGCACTGAATTGCAAAATGCAAGACTCGCAAAACTGTCACATGCAAATTATCCCTTCAAGAAAAATACCTTTCCAAACTGTGTAGTTCTTAACCCAGCATATAATTTAAATTACAACACTCCTGCTTGTCATCCTATCACATAATTCTGATACCATGTTGCACTAGCAGCTAGCATTCTAAACACTAAAAAGACTGTATCCACAGTGGGGACTGAACAAGATAATCAGCTTACCAGTTTGACTTTTCGTTTTGTAAAAGTAATGAAACAGAGCAACACTCTCATGATAACAAAAACTATGCAGAATAGTTTCTCCTTCAGAGGGCATCATTATTCAAGCTAAATTTGCGAGGATTCTAAGAATATTCAGAGAATGTTTTTCAGTGAGTGACTGTGAACTCAGTTACGGAGTTAGGAATCTACATTGACTTCAATTCTTTAGTTCCAGGTCCCACAGCTCTTACCTGATCATTCTCCAGGAGAGATCGGGCCCATTCATGTGCCTTGTACAATTCATGCCTACGATCAGGTTTCTCCTGGAATCGAGGTATCTTTTTAGCAGGATCATCATTGCCAAAAGAAGGAGACTGTACTTTTGGTACTAATTTTACATCATCGACAAAAATAAAGGGTTTAAATATGGACCTGAAAGAAATGAGAATTACTGCTTGCAGTAATAAGAGAGATCTCATACATGTTATTGAAATGTTCACCAGGCTATTTTAAAACACATACAGAGCAGCACAGGTAATTCATCTACACTAGGCATGGATAAGGTTAGAGACTTGGTACTGGTCACAAGCAAAATAAATCTATGTGCTTTGAAAGAACTGGCTTTGGCAATTACTGTAAAACCTTATTACCCCTTTTTAGCTATAAGATTCTCTGGTGTGCTCATGCCACTTCTTTATAAGAGTAGCACTGATTTTCTTCTCCAAGTTTTTTGTAACAAATCTCAACATTCGACCTCACATCAGTTTTACTCCTGTGTTCCCACTGGCATCTCTCCTCCTCCTTCCAGATTTAATTTTTATTAAAATCAGAAATAAACACTTGTGCGGAGCAGGGAAGATTACATATCTTGTTCAATATCAGAGGATTTTGCACATAAAGAGCAGCACTTTAGAATTTTGCTTCAAGAGCTGAGGGAAGACATGGCTACCAATATTGTGACACTTCTCAAACAACTTCAACACTGAGTTTGGATCTAAACTCCAGAGAGACAGACAAAAAAACCCCATCAATGTAGGATCTTCATTCCTGAGAAGCTGAAAGTAGATCTTGGCAAGTGCATGGAACAACTGCCTTCCTTCTCTTTAGATACAGAACAATAAAGCACCCTGCCTTCTGCAGTGAAGAACCTGCCAAAATGCAAGACTTCTGCAACACACAATTAATAACCACTGCCTGTGTGCAGTCAGCAGGTTCAGTGCCACTACCGTTTCCATCACTGTCACGAAGCCTTGCTGACTAAGAATTGATGTGACTCACTAGCTGCATTTAAAGTAATGCTTTTTAAATGCATTACAGTGTAGAACAAAGCAAGAAAGGTCTCTAGACGAGGCTTTTAAGCCAGGTTTTCCACCTTCAAAAAGACAGAAATCCCAACAAAATAATTTGAAGCCTTGCTCCTTTTTATCACAAAGGATTTGCATCAAGTCAAAGAAAAGTTTGGGTAAGCAAGTTTAAACTTGACACTTAACCCTGAAAATCTGAGTTGCATAATGCAAGGTGGGTGGAAAGTCCCTTTGGCATGGATGACTTCCACAGCCCTCAGTAAAACCTCACAATTACTACCAGTCCTCCTACAGGAATGACTGTCAGCTGTTCAAGGGCACCATCTTCTTCTCCCCATAACCTCTTTACCTCAATGCAAGTGGCAGATCTCCTGAATAACTGCAAGTGATTTAGTTTAATTTCTGTGAATCCCAGGTGGATTCTGTTTAAAACGCAAGGTAATTCATTAGTTCTTTGATGATTCAGCCTATGAATTCCCTAATCCCCTCAGCTACTTTCAGCTAGAGAGGACACCACGTAAACCAACTGGAAATTGTCCCTCCAATAAAAAAACATGCTTGGGATACCAGCAACTTGCATTTGTTTCGGTGGTAAGACACTTCATTTTTTTGAGTTTTGCACCCACCTATTCAAGGGAAGTGACTTGAGAAGTCCCCAACCTCATAATCTAAACAATTTTCCAAGTGGAAAGCAACTACACTGGAATTCCTGGCTCCTCCCTAAACTGCATTTCCCCTAGAAGCTCTGACTTTAGGCAAAGTTCCAGATCCAGTCTTTCAGGCCAGTGGCGTCCATTTGGAATTGCAGCAGAATGCAGTTTAGTACCACAGGACTGTCAGGTTGCACATCACGGAGCACTGACTGCATTTCTGGTTCGAATATGCTCTTGAAGTATGTTCCAGTTTGGGTGGCAGGGTTTGTTTATTACCTTTCAACCCATCACCTGCTCTGCACCCCAGGGAGCCCAGTGCTGTGGCTTACCTTGAAGGGTCTGGCGTGCCAGTGAAGTAATGAATACAGGGAAAACTAGGGTCCTGAGGCAGAACAGACACTATGCTAGCTGTAGTAAGGAAAGATTCAGAGTCCACACAGACACCACTATCCTTGTCACGCAGGACATCAATCATAGCTTGTGCAGAAACGTCACCTATATGGAGGGGGGGAGAAAATTCCTGAGTGTTCAATGGCTTGGAGCCCAGGTAAGGATTTTAGCCTGAACAAGCTTTGGCCTAAAATGGCCACTGACACGGGCATGTCACAAATCCCAGTTAATAGTTTCTACTTAAACAATCAACATTGAGAAAGAACGCGCCTAGCTAGTAAATGAGAATGGTAGGAAGCATTAATTAGGCATGACAATTGCCAGGTAGGGAGAAATGTTATTAAAGAGGTACTTTTTCAGGAAGAAGGCTGTAATACTGCTTTAGCAGTCACTATGAACAGACTACTTACATAAAACATCCATTTCCCTCTACCCAAGCAGGGCAGAATGAGAGCACCGTGATCTTCCACTTCTCAGTTTCCATTATCTCTCAGTCAAAATTTTGGAACATCATCTCACAGTCACAGAATGTTACAGCAGCAGACCAAGACACTGAGATTTTTCTCCAAACCCCTATCTACAAGAATCCCCTATTCTCACTGTGTTTCCCACCTGTGTCCCTCACAGCTTTCCCCCATGGCCTCTCCACATTTTCTCACGTTGCTCCTTTGGCAGGTGAGGCTTCTTCCCCTGTACCTTCTCAGACTCTGCAGTGACTCAAACCACCGTGCACAGGTGCCTCAACACACCAGGAGACACGGAATGACTCAGCAGCCTGAAAGATTTTCAGCCATCTGTCTGCAGGGGCCCTCAGGGCTTTTAGTGCTATAATCCAGGTTTATAAAGATCTTTTACCTATAGTCCTTCAGAGTTACTGTATCTGCCTCAGACAGAAACCATGCTCCCTGCAATTCTACAGCCTTAGCAAGAACTCTGCAGTGCAATACCTCACCTCTACACTCTTCTAGACATTTGCCAACATGTGAAAATGCCAACAGTCTAGTAAATTCACATCTGTAGTAAATGGCTTTTTAGAAAATTATAATTTGTGCTATTTTTCATGCATGAAAGAGCAGATATATGTCAGCCATGCACTGCTGCAGGCTGGTCATTTCAGAGGTATTTTGGCCAGCTGCAGTGAACTGAAGTCAGTAATAAATTTGGGTCTGGAAATAAACCCTTCCTTTGATTGCAGGGAATAGGCACATTGTCTGTTCCAGTAGCTTTGTTCCGCTCAACAATGAAAAAGGGACTTCAGTTTGCAGCTGCTCTTCCTTTTAACTATGATCTTGAAACTTTCCCCAAAAGGTTCAATTTACATTTTCCCCAAAATGCAGATTCCACTGAGCTCAGTCTTTGATATCTGAGGCCACTTTTTTTTTAAATAATATCATTTTAGTGTTAGGTAGGGCCACTAAAATTACAGGAAAGCACAAAAGCAGTGGCACATCATGCACATCAAAACACTGAAGGAAGTTACTTTGTAATTGAAATCCTGTTTTGACACCTTGAGGGTGACACTAAGGGCTTCATCCTAAATTGTGGCAAGTTTAGGGACTGCCTTTAATTCTGATCTTCCTTCCTACCCAGTGTACATGTAGAGGTCCTCTCAGTCACATGTAGGTCTGAACAGAATGCCTGACAAGGAGGCAGCAGTGACTAAAAAACCCACTGTGCCCACAGAAAGATAGTTCAACACTTACCACCTTGCTTTTCTAGGCTCTCCCTGCCAGAACAACAGGCTAAATGGTCATCAGCGAGAGAGAACACTTCAGAAAAATTGAAGTCTGAGTCTCCGTTCCACCAGCCTTGACTTTTCACATAATTCCTTAGTTCAGGATGCTCAGCATCAATTTTTGTAGTTAATGAAAGCTGATTGCAAATGCATTTCACTCCCTCTAGAAAGAGCCACATATTAAAAGAGAGCGTTAATACAGTTTTTCTGGGAGAAGCTGGAAGGAAAATGTCATTTCAATTAGGAAGCAAATTAAACCATTGGTTAGGATGTACATTTGGCATGACTGTGTAACGATATAATTACACATACACAGAATTACCAATCACTGCAGGTTGCAGAGCTCAATTCTCTGTGCCCTACTGAGACACTGACACTTGTGATTAATAGTGGGATTGAGTCAGAATGCCAGTTTCACAATCCACACCTCATACGTCCTGACCACAAAGCAATAGTGGTATCCAAATGCCAAAGGCACCTGCCTAATCTTTTTTCCAGTGGCATATTCCACAGACACAAGAAGGCTTGATATCTGACTTGATTTAAAAATATATTTCACAGAGCTGCACTTAATGAACCTGCCTTGCCCTTCAAAACTAAGAATTTGGAAAACGTTTTTAAAATCCTAACAATTGCTTTAAGCTTCCCAGTCGAGAAACAGTTTCACTGTAAGCTGCAAGACAGGTTTAAATTAAATTTATCTTAAATTTTAAAATGGCGTGAAGTAAACAGAATGTGCAAGTAGCCTCCAAAGAACACTGAAGGGTATTTTAAGTTCCTTTTCTCAGAAATACCGCAGTGCTTACAACCATATATCCACAGCATGGCAGTGGTTGCTGCAGATATTCCTCAGAGAGAATAAAACAACTGTATTGCAAACCAGAGAAAGAGCTGATAAAGTAAAACTATAAACTAAAATAAACACAGACTCTGGAATTTGGCACAAACCATTTCTTAGACAGAAGCAAAACCAGTAGTTGTGGAAGTTTTTAATACTGCCTTCCAAAAAAGTAAGCTTGCTTTTGTAATATCTCATGTGTGCAATTTAAATAATGGGTAACAACTTATGGAAATTCTGTGCATCATTCTGCAAAAAAGTCCCTGTCGTCCAGTTCTGACTTACACTAGGGTCACTGACAGCTTATTCTGATTCACACTTTCAAACAGTATACTTTTCATGGAATTTTCTTCGCTTGAGTGATGAGAGTGTTTGTGTTCATGTCCAGCTAGGCAAGCCACTCTTTAAGAGCTCTTTAAATATTACATTTATTAACTCATGCAAAATAATATTTCATGGGTTTGATGCACCACAAAAAATAAAATTTATCCATCAAATAAATTTTTCCACTCAGACTAAAGAACAGTAATAGAAAGGATTTTGCAGTGTTTATCCTTAAATTACTGTCAGAGAGCTGCTTGATAAACACTCACTATAAGCTTTACAGTCCTGCAGCAGTAACATCAGAACAACTCTGAGGACAGTCAGGAAAAGATATGCCTTCACACTGGGGAATGACACATTTTCCCTGTTTTAGCAGCATTTGTGCATTCATTTGAAAGCTTAAGAGGCACACTGATGGTTGCAAAAAAGAACCCCCTGAACAAAGTATGAAATACGGAGTTCTTACATAGCCAGCAGCCTTTCCTCCTGGCAGGCTGTGGGAGATGGAAACTACTTATCTGCAGCTCACAGGGACCTCCTGAAGAGCAATGTGCTGGTAAAAACCAGAAGAGAGCTGCAGAACCATTTCAAAAAGCTGCAAGCAGCAGATGAAGGCAACAGTTTATTTGCTGGGAAGAAGGACATGAAGGTTATGTATTGCTGATGCAGCTAAAACTGCTAAATAAAACCCACTGTTCTTCAAGTATCAGTCAGGCAGGTCAAGAGAAGAAGGCAGGCTGTCACTGCATAATCCCAGGAACCTCAGGAGTCAGCTGCTTTCCAGAACTGGGGTTTTATCAGGACAGCATTTTCAGTCTTGGTTTGGTATCTGTTCATGCCAGAAGACTTGTAGGTATCCTTAAAATACAAGCTTTACTTGGGAAAACACCACCTCTGTTAAGGTAACTGATTCCTCTTTGATGGCATGGGCTGCCAGCAGGCCATCACACAACACTGCACAGCCTGGTGGTATTTCTTTGCTCCTTCCCATATCTGCTATCTCCTACCTTTCATTCAGGGGGAAATGAGGAGAGAATGGAATGGATCTGCCACAGCTCAAGTCATGGATGACCAAAGTCTTCTTAAATACTCTGAATTTTCACTTCACTCAAACATGAGTACATATTAAAAAGCTTTACTCTCATGAAAATTCAAATCCCTTCAAAACCAAGATTAGAATAAATTAAATACAGGCCTTAAACAATCATATTACATGGCAGCCCATATATGCTGGAAAAGTTTTAAATAAATTCAACCACTAAGCCAGTGAATTCTAGAAGTTAGTTTGGCAGCTCTGGCTTCACACATACAGAAAAAGAAACCATTTACAAGTTTAAAGAGCAGAAAAGTATTGTTTTGCACTATCATTTAAAAAACAGGGATATGAAAGGATTATATCTATTTCAGTAAAGGAACCACCACCAGCAACCCATCCAAATCATCACCTCAAAAAAAGCCCTTTTGTCAAAACTATCAATACGTATGCTTTCCTCACAATATTTTAGATTTGTAAGTAATAATTTGGGCATTAACTCCATCAAAAAAACACTTGACATATTCCAAACGGGAAATAAATCTGGGAAAATACACCTGTCAAATATAAAAATGATGATTATTATATAGTTTATGCATAAAGGCAACAATCTCCATCTTCACAGAAAAGGTTAAATTACATCAGCCAATGCAAATCAACACATTAAAAAAAAAAATCAGAGTAGCACAAATATAGAAGACTAAAACTGCGTAATTAGTCATTTAAACTTACTGACTTTAAGACCAATTCTTCCAAGACAGCTCTTTACAGGTATTTATAACAAGAGAGATTTGCTGTGAGTTCTAAACTAACCTGTGATTTTTTCAGCTGCCCAATACTTTCCAGAAGTCTCCAGTATCCAGGCTTCATTTCTGTCCACAATCAAAAATGCACTTTGGAAAGTATGGCAAGAACTCCCATCTTCATAATAATTTCCACCTTGTCCATGCTCTTCCAACAGAGCAACTATTACATCCAATGCTTCTTTAGCTGTTGCACCTCTTTCTAGGCCAAGTCTATAAGAAAAGGGTAAAACAGAGATTCAGAGAGGAATGAAACAGTGAGATCTCCTTAAGTTAATAATTTTAAACATCAGCACTCATCTGGGTTTAAAATATTGAAGTGTCTGGTGTGCCCAGTATAAGAATTCTTGCTTTAATGAGTTACTAGAATCAAAGGATGAGATATTAAATTATTTGCTTCTAGTCCTGATTTTCTACACTGGTTCTTTACTCTCAAGTCTATCATAGCTGGCTTTTAGTTTTTTTAAAGAAGAGTCCCATTACCAACCAATGATCTCAGCTGCACTGTAAACATGCAACACTCTATTTATCTCCTCCTCAGGCAGAATACATTTGAAGGACAATTTGCAAACATTTTTTTCTAAGCAACAGCTGTACCAAGTTTACTTTTCTGTACAAGAGTGGGAGATAGTAAATTAATATTACCAGCTATCAAAAAAGGGAAGGAACGTCCAATATTACAACCTCTCTTTCCCAGTGCTCTGATTGGCCATGGAAACTAGGCGTTACCCTTACATGCTGCAAAGACAAGCATTTGTGCACAGTCATATTTCAGAGTTCCTGCAGAGACTTCCCTAAAAAACTATTTGAATACCAGATATGGCTTTTGTCAGAAGTAAGAGCAACCCTATGTCTGAAAAATCATAATTTTAAAAGGAAGTTCGAGCAAAGCAAGGGTATTTTATGGAAAAGTAAACTGAGGTGTGGTAATAAATTTTACAAAGCCCTAGGGAACAACTGTATCCTGCCTTGAGTAAGTGGCATTAGATAATCCCTTGATATAATTTACAGCCCTAATTGAATCAACAACAAAAGCAGTAACCAGAAGTTCAAATCAGACCTGCAAATGATTTTACTGGTTCCAAAATCCAATTACTGGTAATGAGGAAATGTAGTGTTTCAAACAACAGCATATCCATGCCTCCATCCATTGGGAGAGTTACCTGGATCAGTCCAAAATTTCTCTCTGTTGGTTATGTCACATTAATATTTTCCTCTGTGTCTGTCTTTCTCTAATTGCTCTATGGACAAAATAATTTTGACTGATGGATAGTTCCAAGAAAATCATTTTTTTAGATATAAGTACTATGCTAGCTCTTTTCATTTCTCTTGAAATCACATGACAAGAAAACACTACTCTGTTTCTGTCCTAAAAACTACAGTAGACAAATCAGGTCCTGATAATTTGAGTAGAGATTTGTTGATCTCAGTACTTCTCAATCTGATCTCTGCACTGGGTCTGCTTTGTTAAATACTTGGCTACCATTAGCCTTGCTTTAGGCTGAATTATTGAAAGCAGTGTTTTCATCTCTCTCAGCAGCATCTATTTATCACTTACTGGCAAAGAAGAGCCAAGAGCCCACTAGAATTTTAAGGCCTAACTTAAAGTGACAGTTCCTCCCCCATCATCTTCTTACTTTGCATTTATAGGATCTTTCCCTCTTTGTCTTTTCTTGTTAGCTGAAACTTGTTTTGTACTGGTGACTCCATTGTTTTGTACTGGTGACTCCCTATGCATTTATGGTTTTCCTTCATTCTTTTCATCACTGGTGCAATTGCTTTTTCAGACCACAATTTAGAAAAATTTAAAAGACACAATTTAAAAGCCAGTCCAAAGGCATGTCTTATTTATTCCCTAAGAGCAATCCCAGGAGCTGTCACTGCCACAGGTAAGTGAATGAACTGAAAACTATGTTAGTGACCATATAGTCACTACATTCAGTGATAATCTGCTCCCTTCTCCGCAGTTAATGACCAAAACCATTAGGTTATAATTAGATCAAAACCTGCCAAGAGACATAACAACCCACTAAAACTTTTAATAATGTCTCCCTGAAATTTTCCATTTGAGATGGTTAAAGTCTAGCTTTCCCTGTCAAAAGCACAGCAGGGATTCAGTCTGAAGAACTATCCTTTAGGTATGATTTTTTTATAAATGGCTCCAATGTTATATTTATTTCCATTAAAGGTCTAGGCTCTGCTTTTGCTTGGCTGCTCCTATCTGTCAGTCACAAGGGACAGCAAAAAAAAACAAGGAAAAAAAAAAACCATCCTACACAACAACCACACAACTCATTTCCACAAAATTAAATCTTGTCAGCTATCTCAGCACCAGTGTCCTGGGCAACTGCAGCATAACCCTCCCACTAACACACTTCAGAGCACCCTTCAAGGTGAGCTGGAAGAAAAGTTTGAAGCAATTTCACCCCCAGATGAGAACCTGAATTAGTCATTAATAAAATTTCAGTGATTTAGCACAATCCACTGCCTAAGTACCTCCAATGTGCTGTCATATTGTCAAAACAACATTATGTTAAGCTTTACAACTTCACCTATCAATTAGATAATGCAGGCTTTCCAAATTAACTAACACACTTGATGACATTCTACTTTATTCAGTTTTGAGGTCTCTAAGGAAAGAAATTGGTAAACAAATTAATACCATTTTTAAGAGCATTCTTGACTCCCTGCCAAGATTGGCATCTCTGTGTGGCTCTGAAAAAATTATTGCACCTGTGATGAAAAGAACAAATAAATAATACAAACACATAGGGATTAAAATTAAGACAAAAATGCAAAAATAAGGGTGTAATTTACAGGTTTCTCCATATATACCTTTTGTGTGATAATGCTACCCTTTTCTAACTGCATCAGCAAAACAATACATGAACTCTTCATACAAATGTGCTTCACTAAGAAAACGGGTGCTTTATAGAAGCAACTGTGCCTCAAAAAAACCCAAAACTGCAAGCAGATAGGAAGAATACCTGAAGAAAATCCTGATAAGCTAACCAATGCAGCTGGTACAGCTTTCAAAAATCAAGCTTTTGAATAAAAAATGTTCCTTAGGAATTTGTGCTGGAGCATGTTTTCTCTCAGTTTTTCTGTGTGTTGTGACTAGGTTCATGTTCTCCATTTAGATTAACTGGGATGGGGACCAGCCTGCATGGAATGGGACCAACTTCTAACCCTGAAGTCCATCACACAAACTTTATTAATTTCTTAATTATCATTCAAGCGTTCTGACATGCTGTGATACTCTGCCAAAGAGGCAGAGCTGGTGCCAGCTTCACTGAAGCCTATAGAGATTGATTTTGTACTTGATGGTTCTCTATTCTACGAGGTGACATGAAAGAGACACTCTTAATTCAAGTGGCCAAGTCTTCACAGTAAGAGAAAGAATCACTTTGGCTGTAACAAGCAGCAAATGGTGACAACACATCTCTGGTTCTCCTTGCCTGAAGCACCCTCTCTCTGCATCTGAGCTACAATTTCTTCTGCAGGTAAGAAGGAAGAGAGGGAGGGGAGCATCTACAGGTGATGATTATTTGTAGCTTATGACCAGCACCTCCTTACTTTGATATGTCCTGATTTGCTAGTGTGGGTAAATCTAGAGCTGTCAGATAACATATATATTTGAATGTTAAACAGTCCTTTGAGACTGCAATAACTGTGACCAAAATAAACAGAACTTGACATTTAAACCAATGGTTTGTTAAAGCTTCAAAAGGACTGTAGTAGGAGTGAAAAAATAAAGGTGGAGCTTAGAAAGTCAGGTATCTAAGCCCTTTTCTTCACAAAAGGTTGTCCTGTATTTTCTTAAACAACCCGTCACACCTACTCAGTCTCCCCTGATACAATTAAATTTACTAGTCCTCACAGGTATAGCTTCTCCACAGATTCCTTCAGTATATACAGGGCTTAGAGAAAATACCAAAGAGAAATATAACCCAAATTCCCTCCTGAGTTTCTTGTTGGTCAGATTCTATAGCTCTCTGATCACATTTCCATTTTCCACTGCATTCTCTCCAACTGGCCCACATTCCTCTTGATTTGTGGTAGCTGGAAGCAGACACCATATTTCTGCAGAGACACCTCAGAGAACATTTACAGTTACAGTTTCAGGCAGCTATACACCTAACAACAATTTCTTCTAACTCATGCTTCCCAGCTTGCTTATGAGAATAACTTCTAAGGATTTAACGTCCTCTTAAAAGTCAAGGTATCTATTTCCTCTCCTTTTATCTATAAAATATGTTAACTCATTGCAGGAGTAAAGTAGAATGGTTTGACAGGATTTTTCTTGACTACCACAGTTATTACTGTGCATTTATGAACTCCTTGCTATTTGAGTTTCTTCCCCTTCAGGAACTGAGGTTAGGCTGGTTTATAACAACTCTTTTTAACTATATTAAGCATAGCCACAACATTTAACTTTTTCCAGTCAACCAAAACCTCTCCCATCTTTCACTAGTCCTCAAGGAAAATGAGAATTCACCTGTAACTGCTTCAGTCAGCTCATTAAGTATCCTAGGGAAAATTCCAGGACCATTGGGTCTAACACTGATTTACTTAAATATGCAGCTGTTGTTCTGTTCAGTCTTTAAATTGAGTCCATTTGCTTCATTTCTCTTTGTAGGAAGTTCACATGTTCCCTCTTCTTTCATTTTCAGCTTTCATTCCCCACCCAAACCTCCTTTAAACTTCCCTCACTCCAAGATCAGCATGCAGGCTGAGACTTACAGGGCAGCAGAAGCCTTTTGGGCAGCCAGCCGTCAATGAACAGACTCACAGGAGTTTGTGTGCCAGCATTTGAATAAGGGCAGTGGTTTGCATTGGAATGCATGGGCTGAAGTAAGGCATAGTAGTTTGTTTATGCCTACAGTTGGCTATAAGCCCAGAAGAAGCTTTTTAGGTCAGAGTGGGCTGTTGTGAAGTGGGGGGAATGAAGGGCACACCGGCAATCTGATATTACAAATTAGTTAGCAGTTCCTTACTAACAATGTAATCGTATCTCTTACCCTGTCAGAACAGCCACTGCTGGACTGAGGGGTAGCTAGACAAGGTAGATGGAGTGAACCCACAACAGACTGGTACATACCTGGTAGCTAAACTCAGATTGCAAGTGTTTTAAATGTTAACTCAGCTGTACCGGGAGCCCTACCTAAAAAGGTCTCCTGCTTACATTGTTCTAAAAAATCTCCTTATGCCAACACCACAAAGCTGTCACCTGGTACCAGCACCATCTAAGGCTGACCATGAAAGGCTGGTCACAGCTCAGCAAGACACCCACCTGACAAGATCCATGCCAAGCAAGGCTTCAGACTCAGAAGCAGGTTCTCTGGTGACAACAGCTTCGTTAGCTACACACACCCCGTGCTCGTTAGCTCCCATTTCTGCCCCCCAAAGCCAGGAGGGCCTGCTCAGCACCACAGCGTGAGTCTTCGGCACCTGCTCAATCTCAATGTACGTGCACTGCAGAGACAGCAGCAGGAGAGAAAGTTAAACAATCACAATGTACAGAAAGGACACACGTTATTTAAAAAGTCCATGTTTTGTGAATGAACACGGAAGTTTTTAAAACAACATTTAAGCGTCATGTTTGAACTTTTACATCCTTATATTGCATAAGCCTGGGAAAATATATGTGTTGATGCTTGCAGGCTCCCAAGACACAAGCAGGACCCAAATGCTAGAATCAGTGGAAAGCAGCAGGAGACTGTACTGCTACACTAATAAACACAGATCATACTTGCACACAGTAACAATATCAAACCATTCTACCACCTCCCCTATGCACCATCTCCAGTACTTTATTAAGTACACAGCGTAACAATGGTAACTGGGACAAAACACGTGAGAATGCTTCCTCCTCTCCCTTGCTGCCTCCCCTGCAGCTGCCCCCAAGACAGAGACAACTGGTACAAAAAAACCCAAGCCTTGAAAAGATTCAGTAGTATGCTTTGATAAAGTCACAGAAATAAAACATGGTATTGCTGTTGCTTAAACTGGTGGTTTTGCTATTTTAAATGGTCTACTTTAATTAGATGTCTGTGGATGTACTCTGACAAGTTAAAAATACAAAGGAAAGCTGCAAAGAAGTCATATAAACTGAAAGGAAGAAAGAAATTATGTTGCTTTTCAAACCATTTACTTGCCTTCAAAACAAGCCCTTGCCTTCAAAACAAGCACTGTTTTCCCAGACAGCACGGATAAGAGCTCAATCCATCATTACATCAGTGGCTTGTGCAAACCAAAGAAATGGACTTTACATTTTACTGTTGAGTTCAAATCAAGCTTTTCAAGGATCAAACTCAGCAGAACTTGCCTCTGAGAAAACTAAAGTTGTCTGTATGTATGAGACATCTCTTAGGGTCCGGCATTCCTGTTGTAACATCCTCCTTACAGGAAGTAATCTGCAACAGCTTTTTGGGGGAATATCTGATCAGACATATCAAGGTAAACAGGATCAGAATGTTGGACTTGTCGACTAAAGTTATTTGCCTTGTTTGCCTGGCTGTGTCTATATTAAAACCTAAAGCCAAAAAAATCAGTCCAAAATTATCAGAGCAGTGAGAAGCTTTGTTTTTTCCTAGCCTGTCTTTCTCCCCTTAAGGATTATACAGCATGATCATTTTCAGCCTCCAGTCTTAAGCAATGATTTTTACAGTAACAGTTCCTCTAGCATGCAATTAAAATGCATAATAGACTGTCTTTGGTAAAAAAATGGGATTTTCAGAGTCCTTCACTTTGACCATGCAAGAGGGATACAAGAAATGAGCTTGCCACGTTCATTAGGTAATGTGTGCAAATAGGTCAAAACAAAAAACAAAACAAAATGACGCAGAGGGGCAGTGAACTCTTTCAGTCTAAGGACAGGCTTAGGCAATAAGACCCTGTCAGGGACTTACCTGCTGTATTTGTAGGAGAACATCCCTAATATTTCACCAGGCTGTTTGACCAAACTGTTTATATAGTAATACACTGCGATTTCGTAGAGGCAAATTCCTCATCTATCAAGGTGCAACAACATTTGGCACTGGCCAGGAGCTAAGATCTGACTAATAAAAACTCTTTATACAGTTCACCCTTTGCTTCATTGTGTAACCAAGCCATGCTGTGACTGACATTTCTTATCAAAACTCCCCCTTCTCCTTTCGAGCTGTCAGCAAACAAATCTCATTTTTGACATTCTGCACGATTTCATTTCAGAACCTCAGGTCAGCCCTGTTTGGATAAGCACTCGATGCTTGTGTGTGAACAGAACTGCATTTGCCGGGTGTGCAAAGGGGGAGCTGGAGCAGCAGGGAAAGGTTACACGTCAAGACAACCCCAGAGCAGCTATCAGGCCCCAGATCTGCAGCCTTAGCCCCCCACATGTCATAGGTGGTCATCTGGCTGGAGCCATCCTGCAGAGCCATCCAGGCAGGACACCAACCTCCTCAACCCCACAGCAGAAAGCAAAAACCTAGACACAGTGTGGAGGAGACTTCAGGACTCTGTAAACCCACACTTGCATAGCATTTTCTGGCTGAATAGCCCTATTATACAAGCTTGCTTACACTGACTCTTTGATTTTCTAGAAGGAAAAATGATAACACTCTGAAAAGTGATAGTTAAGCTAAAAAAATGCTGAATGCCTTTCCTCTGCAAAACATATTTGCAAGGCTATCCTTGCTACCAATCGCTTATTATTTGGCGCCTCATTCCAAAACCAAGCACTTCCAAAGCTGCTATTCATTGCAGAGATCTTATTGTCAATGGTAGCAGTTGGGAAAAGGGAAAGAGGAAATTGTTTGTTCCTGCTTGATGAATCCAGAGCATTCTGAAAAAAATGTGGTTTTGTTTTGTAACTGTGTAATCAGAGGTCAGAAAACATCCACAGGCAACACTACACACCTCAAAATACAGCTGTCACCTTCTATATTGCTTTTTTATGTCCCCCAACCCAAAAAGAAGTGAACATGGACCATATTTTCACACTATATTCAGTTTCCATACAATAATTCATGTACACAGACAATATTCAAGCCTTATTTATATAAACTGTCTCAGAAGACCTAAATAACAGAAAAACCATTTCGACCTGACAGTCGCTGACAGGTCTTGTAAAATTACTATTGACTTGATTCTTATTTATTCGTCACGGTTATTGACACGGCTGAATAAGTCTTGATGAAATGTTACCTTCCCACTATAATTATTTACTCCAGAAAGCATAAAAAGTAGGCACTCAATGGGATTGATGTATTAAAGCAGGAGCTTGGTTTGTTTTTATAACAGTAGGTATGAGCTTCTCAAAACACTAGGGTTCAGAGGTGACAGCAGATTACTAATTTTAAACATAAAGCTTTCACTTCATAACTTCACCATCTCCCCTTAAGATAACATCAGAAAACTCTTTCCCAAGAAACAAAAGGAACAGGGCTATCCACTCATAGGACACATCAGTTGTAAAGGTAGCTCAGCTAGAGCCAGACACTGGATTTGCAGCACAGCAAACCACTGCTTCTTGTTCCACAGAAACCAGGACGTATCCTTGCAACAGCTCAAGCACAAGAGGAAATAGTGGGGGAAAGACAACACTAGCCACCAAAAAAACTTCACTGGCCACTAGATCTCTACAAACAGTAGCTCAGATGATGATGGGATTTCAAAAACAGGCAAAAACTCCAACATCCCTGTCCCCTCTCCTGCACCCCACAGGTCTGGCACATCCCCCCAGCACAACAGCAGAGCAGCCTGTTCCACTAAGCGCTGTGCCAAACCAGGCAATGACAAATAAAACAGACATGAGGTACTGCTGTGACTCTGCTTGCCACTAACCCTGTCTTCAAAATTCCTGAAGTCTCCAACTTCAGCATTTCCTAACACTAACATTTTTCTTAGGGTATGAATGCTAGAAACAGAAGAATACTGACAAATTTGGTGGCAAAGGCTGAGGGTGAGTGGTGTCAGGCTCCATTGATTTTCTAGAACTCAAGCCCTGAAAGCAGCATAACTGGCATCTTGCCCTGTGACAGTAAATCCCCATTAGAAAATATAAAACTAAAGAAGAGAGACTTCACATACCAGAGATGCAGCCAACAACTTTAAAGAGAATTGAGCAGGCTGGGAACTAATGATATTTCTTTCATTTCACTTACAGTATCAAGAAGAGAATCTTATCAAGGGAGTTCTAAGAATAGCACAAGGCACAAATGTATCTCCCACCCTAGCTAGGGCATGCAGATAAATTGGAGGTGTTCCAAAACCAGACACGACAGTCATAAGCACAAGAGATTTCTTCTTTCATTAATGAAAAGAAACTATTGTGCAGTTCCTACTGTACTAAGACTGCAGAAGCCCATTCCTAGCACTGTCAGTCAGGTCATTATGAAATATCAATGAAATCACATAGGCTTCAGCCCTGGGTAACAAAGGCAATAGTCAGGGAATGCTTTAGAAAGAAATGATCTTTGAAAAGGGGCATTAAGATTCCAGATTACAAAAGAGATCCCACCCCAACCCCCTTCCCTGCCATCAGATCCAGGCTCGAGCTTGGCATTAACTCTTTGTTTAACTACTTCAAGCACTGCCATACCACAGCACATATTTGAAAATAGGTAAAATATCTGTATGACTGCAGCAACTCAGAAGGCTGCACCATGGCTGCTTTTTTAACCCCTTCCAAAACAGGGATGCAAAAAATGTGCTGAGGCAGTCTCACAGCCTGCTGCCTCCCTGGCCATCAAGACACTGAGACTGACAGCCTGGCTGGAAATGCCTAGACAGGTGATTCCACAGGTGACATGGGCTGCCTGGGCTTTCCCATCATGGTGAAGTGGAAATCTGAAAAACTAGAACAGAGTTGTTCAAGGAAGCCCCTCAGACTATTTCATGCAGATATGTCTGCCAATGAGCTTTACAGACAATTCTTTTGTTGCTTATTCACAGGAACAAATTTAGTAGAGCTCAAAGAAGTGGGAATAACTTTTTTTTTGAAAGAGAAACATGCAAGCAGTAGTACACAATACAAAGGAGGTGGTTAGCCAATGCTATTACCACTGCTTGCTCATGCTCATGCACTAAGTCAAACCAGAACAAGGAGCAGAAGTCTCTCCAGTGGGAGGATGAGTCCTCAGGTAGCCAGCTCTGAGAAACACACATTGTGCTACTACTTGTATCCTCACATTGCAGACAGATATAAAAGCATTTACTAACTGTACAAATAGAAAACAAAGCCAATTTCTGCCACAGGAAAGTGCTTCTTTCTTCTTCATATTAAGAACAGGGTTTTTTTCTCTTTTTATGAAGACCCCAGTGCACTTTACATATGCTTTGTATTTGCATATTGTTCCCAGCTGTTTGTATTCATTGCAACCAATAACTATAAAATTTGAATCTTATCTCTAGCAGTGTGTAAGGATGATAGAATTTATTCTAGGAAAAAAAAATAATTAGAGAAGCTAGAAAAAGCCAAACAGTTCCCCTGTCAAAAAGCAGAACTGTCTACACCCTCTGACTGACTCTAACCTGCTCTACCAAGCCACCAAGGAGCCTCAGGCATGTGAGCCACTGTAGGGAAACGTGCTCAGCAAAAGGAAATTTAAATATCTTTAAATAAATCAAATACCACAGAGTGCAGCAAGGTACCCAAGGCTGAGGACACTCTCTGGAGACACTATATGTCAGAGTTGATTTAGCAGTCAAGAATTCACCTCTTGTTTTTCAAGATACAAATTTAGCAGTCTTCTGGGTGAGGAGCAAAAGCAAAACTGAAATGGGGATGAAGCTTATTAACTTAATGTTTTAAAACAGTAAGAAACAGATTTCCAAAAAAGCCACAAAAAGTCCATCACAGAGATATCCTTGGAACTCTCAGATATCCTAGGCATTTGAAATACTTGCTCACTTCTATGTTTTGACACAATTAAATGGTTTGGGTCAAGATGGGAGAGTTAGGAATTTTTTTGCCCCACATAAATCTAATACTCTCCCCTCCTCTTCCTCTCTGCTTCAATAAAAAAGGAAAATTAAAAAGATTAAGAACAAAAAAAATAGTTCAAGCTAACCAGTTTTGCTCTGGTAGCAGAAGAGAACAAATAAGCAGCACTCCCACAGTAAAAACAGGCTCTGAGAGGGCAGAAACACCCAAGAGATTATGGCTTCTACCTCTGAACTGCTGCCGGGTTGTGCACTGTGCTACAAAGCAAAGTCAAACACATTAGCTTAAAGGCCAGTGGCCTGCAATGGAGCAGAAGAGAGAAAAAGCTCACATTAGCCAAGCAATAGACTGCTGAAGGCAGCAACCAGTTTCTTTTATTAGCTGCTGTCTGCCCGCACAGTGCCTCTCCCCGGCTCTGGGCGAGGTCTCAGGGTGAGCTTCAGCAAGGTGGCTCGGGCAAAGCCATGTGTCTGCGTGTGCAGGAGCTCTGCTGCCTCCAGCCAGCACCAGCTCTCAGCAGAGAGGCCAGAATGCAGCTTCCCAAACCACCTCTGAACTGCAAGCCTTCAGACTACAACCTTATTTGTCTACATAGAGTAAGCAAAAAGCTCCATCATAGGCACAAACACCACTGTGTTTCATCAAGGCTTCCTGCCAGGCACCACTTTCCCATGGAAGTGCCACTGGGGGTGCCCAGGTTTACATCCACACGTAAGTGTGAGTTAGCACTGCCAGTCTGACCTAGAGGCTTCCCAAAGAGCAAATTCACAGTAGATCCTGCTGCTGATTGACTCCTGAACACCTTGCCCATGACACACTGCAGATAACCCAAACAGCTGGCAAAAAAGGGAACCAAAGTACCCCAGAACTGAACTGCAGCACTGGTGTGATGCTCGGTGATTATGTTACAAACACCAGGATTAAGATACCTCCAGGTGATACGAAGCCAACTTTAATACAGTCAAAGTCTGCTTTCCAAGCTTTATAATGTCTTGCAACACCAGGCAGGGACCCATCAGTTTCCTTTTTGTCTGCAGTCTTCAGACAAATGTACAGAAAAAATCCTACTGCTCCCCTAAAAACTCAGATCAAGGGGAGGTAGAATGGTACCAATTTAAAAAAAATAAACAAAAGCAGAGAAAACAAAAGAATAACTACGGCATAACTACGACATGAAGTTTTAGAGAACAAAAAAATTCCTCCTACCCCACAGAAGGCTGGCTTTTAGCCCAGATCTGTGTTTAATACCAACATACTAGAAAAATTCTGTATATTCCACAGTTCTATAGACTTCTTTGCTAGTCTACCTTTTCTACTTTCCCCTTTCCATTCCTCCATAAGAAGTTGCATGCTGTTAAGATAAAAGAGCTTTAACAGCTCTTTGGTGAAGCAAGAAACCATAACTATTTTGAAATCATGAATATAAGGTCAAGTTAGAGAAAAGGATGGTAGGTCTAAAAGGAAAAAAAAAATCCACATGGGAAATTCATCTACAAAAAAGTCATTCAGCCAAGACTTCTTCAGGAGAAGGAAAACTACAGCAAGCAGCAGGTTACTAGAGAATAAAAGAAGTGTAGTAAGTAAAATCTACCTTAAAAATAAGACAGAGCAGCTTGCATCTTAAAGAGCATATGACAAGAATTCTCACTAACACGTGACAAATTCTTAAAATCAACATCTGGGGAAAAAAAAAATCACACTTACTTTTAGTAGAGGAATTTTAAAAAGGACCTTATTTATGTTTAGGGGAGCAATATTTCACCTGCACACACAAATTCACTAGGCTGATCACTACAGCAAGGAAGAGGGCTGATCAGCATCTGCCACTGCAAAATTGCAATGCAAGGGAAGAACAAACTTCTGAGAAAGTTGTCACACACATAACACAGAAGGGACCTTTAATGAAAAGCCCCATTGTTCAGGGTCTTGGGAACCTGCTGACATGGAGGGAAGGAATTATGTTGATGAGCTAGCTGCAGGGTTACTTGTCGGGTAGATTGAGCTACAAAGATCAGGCTGAACATGACTTGCAGTATTCACTGAGTTCCCCTGGGGCCCTGCCACAAACTAACTGATGGCTGTATGGCACAGCCTGTCCCATTCCTTTATGGCACCAATCTCACCGAATTACTGTGCCACTTCTGGTTACACTGTGCATTATCACAGCTGCAAACGTGAGCAGCACAGGACGGAAATAGGAACTAGGACACAAACTCCCTGACAGAGTCCCATAGAATAACCCACATCATTACTACCTCTAAACAGAAGTTCAGACCGTGAGTGACAGCCACAAACAGGTAATCACAATTTGGTACACACTGAGCTACATTATGTGCAAAAAATAGAGTATAATGAAACCAAGTCCACTATCATTGTCCAATGAAGGTAAAGAAACCAAAGTAAATATACAACATGGAATGGAGAGAAAAGTTGCTCATTTGGAGAAAAAAAAAAAACAAAACACTGGGATGGATGAGAGGAAAAATTTGGTCAGAGGCACAAAGGATTACTGACTTAGAATAACTGTAGTACGAAATTGATCAACCACATCTTTCCATTTGTAAATATTGTACATTTAGTTTGTCAGAGCTGTTTAGTCAGTTTTACAAAGTGCAAGGGAAGGAAAGCTGTAGTAAAAAAAAAACCTACTGCCAACAATAACTGAAGTGCTGGCAGCTTTCACGGGTTTTAAAGAACAAAGTAATAACCCTGAGTATGTCAAAGCCACATATAGAAGCTTTGACACTCCTCTCCACTCCCCCATCAGTTAATTACGTCTGACAAGTTTGCTTAAAAGGTAGATCGTGTTGTATGCCTGGTATTTAACAAGGCGAGGCAACTGAATTCAAGCCCGCCCTTAGTTTTTCCTGACTCTGAGGTACCACTCCCTACCCATACACAACGCCTGTGCAAAGCTGCCAGACAGCCCTTAGACCTAACAAAGCAATTAAAATCAGTACTGTGTTTTAACCAGCTTACTCCACTCAAAATATGCATGAGCAAAACAAAAAAGAAAAATACATTAACAATACCCAGTGCTGAGTGCGATGAAGATGCAGTGATAAGCAATCACTTGCACTGCTCTCAGAGAAAATGATGATGTTTTTATCCTGTGCTAGGAGGAAACGGGAAGAATTTGGCAAACATCTGGAGCTTGTATGTTTCTGTACACCACTCTCCTTCAAAAACCTCAGGCGAGCTAATGAAGAATTACATAGCAGCATAGACCAGCAGAAGTCAAAGTATCCATTAAGTAGGACTTAAGCCCCTACTTTAAAAAAACACAAATTGGCCCACTCCAGTCCTTCATCTAAAAGTGCATCTTCACCACACTGCAACAAACTTTACCTTGATTAAAAAAGAAATTCAACTTTTAAGGAGAATGCTTGCAGATTCTGGTTAGCAGACTAAATCTACAAACTGTGTTGTGCTACGAAAAGGAATTATGCTTTCCATGCTTCTAAAAGGTCTGGCAAAAGAGTTGAGTTTATGAATGAATTGTAAAAAAAGGCATTAAACTGGTTAATCATGGTGTGAAAGAGGAATCATAATGGATTATTTATGGCTTAATTATATGCTTCAGCAAATTATGACAATCTCATCAGAGAGTAAGATATGGCGCAAAGAGACCAAAAAAATTGAGAACTCTTACAGTAAGTTCTTACAAAGTATTCTCCATTAAAGGTACAAAACAGAGAAGCTTTCCAATGTTCTTCTTCCCCAATAACAGAATTTCTTCTTTTTTTTACATGTCCAGTTCTATGAAGAGATATTTAAAAAAAAAAAAAAAAAACTGCTCTAAAGCTTTCTTCTTGTCTTATTGTCACACTTGTGTTACGTATGCCAGCACATGCCTACAAGGTGCTGCAGCACCGCAGTTAACTGCACATAGAGCTCCTGGACAGGGGGAGGGGATCTCTTTATATCCAAAATTAAACCATTTAATAATGCATAAGTTGTACTAGATGTTGGCAGCAAAAAGAATTAAGAGAACTGTAACTGTTAGAAAGAAGAGCACCAAATCCTCTGAAATTTGGAAGTCATCCCACTTGAAAAACGGAATTAAAACTGCCGCTGGCCTTAGGATATCTTCTGGGCAAGTGACAATCAGATCCATAAAGAATCTGTTGGGATGAGAGACATCAGCCTGGCACAGAACACCTCCTGTCCTCAGCCTTGTGCACAGCCACAGGGGCAGGAGGAAGCTGAATGCAGGGACCCTCACAGATTCTGCTTTCCCAGTTGCCAGTCACAGCAAGAACCTGTGGACTCTAAAAGCTCCTGGCAGTGCAGCATCAGGCTCTGTCTGCTCTGATAAAATGACTACCTACACAGATGCTTGTCTTTGCTTCTGGTGCCCCAGTCTCTTCATCCCACCTTCACTTTACACTTTCCCCTCTTCCTGTCTTGTTCATCTGTCCCTTTGCTTCACTCTTCCACATCTGCTATCCTTTCATTTCTCCTGTCATTAAAGCAAGGCTGCAGTAACAGACTACAATTACAGTAACATCCAGCAGGGTCCTTTTCAACCTGCATCCATGGCATCAACGTCCAGCTTCAGCACTCCACACCCAGCCTGGACTCAGAGAGAAGCCACAGCACTCAAAATTGACCATGATGCAGGTGCCCAGCTGCAGAACATGCCACAGAGCCAATGGCATGTAAAGGAGTTAAGTCTGGCTTACAAAGCTTGCACACTCTCATTCTCCTCTCACATTCCCTTATTAGAATACAAGTTCCTCAAGGCACAGATTTCTGGCTACGTGTTTTGCAACCTGTGCAGCACAGTCAGCCCCCATTACTGCCAAACAACAACCATGAACGAGAATAATTCATTTGGCACGTGACAAACTCCAAAAATTGGCTTCTAGTTCCAGTTAGCCAGGGTATTTTTCCCTTAAAAGGAAAAGGTAATCAATAGACTATGTGGTACAGGAATCTGAGATGTGAACAGTTTTGCCTGTCTGCTGGAGAAAGTACAGATCATGGATTTTTCCCCAATTAAAAAAGTTACATCCTGAGTTTGATTTCCAGGACTTTAAAAAAAACTTGTCTCTTTTTACTCAAGAGATTTGAGTGAAGTGAGCAAGGACTCCAATCTGATGAGAAAACAGGACAGTATTCATTTCTTCCAGTAACAGTGACTTCTCACAGTTTGAATGCAACAATTCCCCCTTACCTCAACTTTGCTTCCTGGATCGTGCTCTGCAGCAGCAAAGTAGACCACCTCCTGTACTTCATCCCTAGGCCGTGCAGAATTCTTTCCAAATACCACCAGCCCATCTTTAGAACATGGGGGGAAGGCTACAAAACAGTAACTTGGAGGAGCTGCAGCCATCCTAGAAAGGGAAGAAAGCATAAACAAACAAAACTAGTGGGGTTTTTTATTCATAATCGCATACATTAGAGAATCATTCAGTCTACTGCTACTGACTGTAGCTAAGAGGGAATGCATTCCCTCTGTCAGCTGATTGTCCAATGATAATGGAAGAACAGGCCACCTCAAAGGAAGCTTACCTGAATTTAATTTTAAAAATATAATAATTTTCATCATTCTTCACCCTTGTGAAGACATAAATAGGAAAAAAGGCAAGATAACTGTGCCTTAATGAGTCCACTTAGTCCCCACAGAAAGAAGACACTCTGCACTGGAGCTGCTTGGGAACATATGACCTAGATGTATTCTGCTGACTCAGACAAGTGCAGAGACACAGAATAATTTTAAATAATTTACTCCCTCTGCTCACATACACTTTAATATTTTTAAAAAGGAAAGATAAAACATGTTTGAGGGATTCCTGAGAGAGGACAATAGTATAACTGGAAACAGAACAAAGATACAGCACAATTACATCAAAAACTGTCAGTCAATTTATCTACTCAGATGGGAGAGAGACTGAAGCACTAATTGCACTTTATTTTCTCTGTGGTTTGTCTGCATTGCTGTTCTTACCTGAAGTTAATTGATTGCTGTTTATTTGTTTATGCAGGCTAATGTGAAATGTTTATAGGATAATTTTAAGTGTTTGCAATGACAATGTATTAAGAAAAAATATAAACTGTTTCAGGACTATGACACTACTGTAGCTGATCTTGTGTACATTGCCATAGCTGACATTTTTTCCCACCTTCCAGGAAAATTCTGGCACATATGCCTACAAAATAAAAAGGTGGGCTGTTTATCGCTTGTTAAAAAAAGCACTCAATGCAGATGTCTGAGCTTTCTTTATAGTTCTTATCACAGCAATAGAAACTCAGCCCCCAAACAAACAAACATGTTCCTCTTCATCTTCCACAACATCCTGAAGAAGTAAAAATACTTGCACACATTTGCACTCCTTAGAAACAACCAACACATGAGTTCCTCCCCCAAATTCATCTGCAAGACAATGCTGGGCATGGGGGAGTGTGCAAAGCTGCTTTTTTACCATTAACTTGCACATGCTTCAAACCATTCAAATTCGGCTTTTCTTTTTTTTTTTTTTTTTAAGCAGTGTCATTTGAGTACATCTCACAGAATAGCAGATAATTAAACAGAGGAAGAATTCCTTTTGTCTAAAGACAGTAATCCATAAAATGGTAATTGCAGCCTGTAGACTATGAACAGGTCACACAGATGCTCAACCTTGCAAAAAAAGGTCAAGTAGATCTATGTTAAAAGTGCCCTCTACCAACACAATGTGAGGCAATGAATTGTCCTGGGAACTCACACAACCTTTCAATTTAGGTAAAATTATATTCATCTACTTGAGCTGAAAATGCATTAGGAAACAAACAAATCCCTTTTCACTAGCCGAGTTTTGACCAGTGGGAAAGGACAAGCTACTTTGAGCTGGAATTACTTCAGCTGATAAAATGCACCTGTAAGAGGACACTGGGCTGCAGACCTGCCTATTGTGCCTCTGAATCTGGGACATCACTGGTTCTACATGAGTGTCTTGCACAGAGACATGACAAAAAGCCCCCTTCAGTTGCCCCTCATGGCTTGTGAGTCATCAGAGGTTTCACTGAAACGCGGCGTGTACGTGGAGTGCTGCCCAACCTTCATCACTAATGAAACCATTCAGTACTCTGCTATGAATTATTCCGAGTATTGCTGTGTTGGTGATGTCAACGGAACTGCTTTCCAGCACTCTAAGAGCTCCCATCTGCCCTCAGGTAACTCATCTTTTAGTGCACCAAATTTGTCTTCTGATACATTGCCAGATGAGCCAAAATCTTGAATAACTTGCAGACTTAGTGAGGATCTCACTATTCAAAAGAAGTATTTCCTTTATTCTAAACACTAACTCAGCAGATTTATTTGAAATACATGATGCAGCTGAAAAACATTAGGCATCCAGGAGTCTACCAAGAAAGGTTAAAATTATATACAATAATAATTTTTATTAAATTAATACCTAAACATATTTGCAGATAGGCTTAAAAAGATGGGAAATGTTTCAGCACTCTGTTACTGAACAAATATGAAGGTAAGCAAGGCAGGCATTTACATACCTACAGTCTGACTAGGTAGGGAAAAGAATTAAAAGCTTCTAAGTATGTCATGCTCTTCAGAGTTCTGAAACCTCCCTGAAATAAATAGTCTCAACTGTATGTGTGAGATTTCTTTTTTCCCTTAAATATACCAACAGTTACTGAACCAAAAACAAACTTGCCATTTTGATAATGCTTTTTAAGCATGAAAGTATGAGTAAGTGAATTTGCGGGATTTTTTTTTTCCTTAAATATACCAACAGTTACTGAACCAAAAACAAACTTGCCATTTTGATAATGCTTTTTAAGCATGAAAGTATGAGTAAGCTCCTCTATAACTAGAGCTCCCTGCAACACACAGTATATTTCCTAAGTTTGAGCAAGATACCCAATAATTAAAGGTCACTTCAACACAGTGTATTTCATACAGGCGAGTATATAACAGTCGAGCACTATGTCAAATGTTATAACATACTGAAAACATGACTGTCAGTGGAGGAGCTGGCACTGGGATCTCAGATTTCACTTTAGAGAAGGAAGACATCTAGCAGTCTACTACAGTTTAAATCTACTCAGTTCGCTAGGCAGCACTTTTTCCTAGAACCTCATTTGGTTTGAGTATGACAAGGATGGCCATTTCTCATATATACTTACAACCTGTATTTGTTCAGAACTCTACTGTACTTTATCTTCCTCCATCACATAACTAAAACAGTCTGTTAGCAGCCACCTATCTAAGCAGGACATTTCTACTTGCCTACTTCATATTCTTCTTTTCTTTATTCAGCTTCAGGTTGTCCTCATTCTCATTTTCACATATTTGCCACCTTTTGCCCTCTTAGACGGCTCAGTACCAAACAAACATCTTTCACCCACAGGAGGAAAAGAACACTCCTCCTTCATAGTGCCTCTGATAACTCCGTCTAACTTACAAAACCACCTACTGTTATGATTCCTACACTTTTTTCACAGAGTTTGCTCCTCCAGTGAAAGGCAATCCTGAAAACCTTAGAAAACACGGGGAATGACTGCAAATAGATCTCAAAGAACACCTTGCTGCCCATTCACACAGCTGGCCTGATTTTCTCACCAGACCATACCTCAGACCTACATTCTGGTGGAGACAGATGTAAACCTACACCATATGTATCGACTGCAAACCATTTTACTCATGGATGGGCCACTGCAAGTTAAGAGAAGCAGGGGCTTCTATAGGCTATATCCAAAATCACTCTGCATATGAAAGCCTGGAAACAAAGAGCTGTACATTATGCTGTGCCACTGTACAATAACTGCTGCAGTTGCAGGAAGTTAACAGGCATCATGCTTGGTCGACCTCAAATCACTGCAGGCACAAGGGTTGAAAAATCTTGTTCTGAGCAGCAGCCACAATCTAACATACTCCATTTGCTATCTTTTTATTTGACAAAAACATGCTACAGCAGGGATGCGATATTCCACCTGGTCATATTTTTTTTTTCCAGTCTCCTGTGTTCTGACACTATAAAGACTTACTTAACAAGTTCCTTTATTAAGATCTTTTCTCACTGTGCTAAGTCCCATTTAACAGCTGACAAGCCAAATTAATTGTATGAATATATCACCACTACTGTCAGTGGTAAAACAGACAGTATTGAGTTCGTAAGTACTTTAATGCAGAAAGAAAGGAGTAACATACATTGGGCAATCAACAGAATCAAAAAGGTTGGAAAATACCTCCATGATCATTGAGTCCAACCTGTGAGCAAACAGCACCACATCAATAAATCACAGCACTAAGTGCAATGTCCAGGGGTTTCTCGAACACCTCCAGGGATGGTGACTCCACCACCTCCCCTGGCAGCCTGTTCCAGTGCTTAACAAGCCTTTCAGTGAAGAAATTCTTCCTGATGTCCAACCTGAGCCTTCTCTGGTGCAGCCCTAGACCATTTCCTCTTCTGTCACTGGCTGCTTGGGAGGAGAGACTGACCCCCACCTGGCTACAGCCTCCTTTCAGTTATGTGTAGAGAGCAATAAAGTCTCCCCTGAGCTTCCTCTTTTCCAGGCTGAACTCCCCCAGCTCCCTCAGTCGTTTCTCATAGGACTTACTCTTCACAGCTTCCCTGCCCTTCCCTGGACAAATGTCTGGCTGCAAACATCACAATGGGAACCAACAGGTATGACAATTATCAGGGATTTATAAACATGTCTGAGCCTCGCTATACTCCTGAAATAGGGTGAATGTGGGTGGGTGTGTTACTGCCTAGCACCACCTCAAGAAAACTAACCCATCAATCTTGATGAACATAAAACATCAACCTTCAGGTTGAAAATACCAAAACATGAAACGTTTTACTCTGGAGTATTTTCCATTTCACGGTATTAGGATCTTACAGATGCTGACATGTATTTAAAAAGCTCATGAATTCCAATTAGAATAGCTTGTACTATTGGAGTAAAAATTTATCCACAATCAGAAATTTAGAGTGGTCAACAAGGTATAAAATTGCTATTAAATCTGTACATACAGGTTGTGACAATCTAATGCAAACTTCATTTAGATGTCATTTTTCACTTGCAAAGAAATGAACAGACAAATAATGCTAGAAGAGAGATTAACACATGAAATAGAGATTGGAGTATCCCATCCTCCACCTCATGAACATGAGTGTCAGAGGCTGAAGCCACTCTCTTAAGAAAATAGAGACAGGCATAAATAATTCAGTGTGCTTTGGAGTCTTCCTTCCCCCCAGCCTAAGAAAACTGAAATAGCTATGTATCCACAACAAAGCACTCTGAGCTTAGCGTGACAGAGTCCAAACTAAAGAAAGGAAGATTTTCATAGTAATTCACTCTAGATTTCTTGGGGTTTTATTCTGTTATTTCTCCGGAATAACACTGTACTTCTCTGAAAGCTGTAATTGGGTACTGCAATAATCTTTTATAAAGCTCAAGAATCTGACTGCTACAATAAAATTACGTCTCAGAAAAAAATAACTTGATCATCCCACATCAAAGAGATGTTGACTTTTCAAGTCAACTAATTTTCCTAGTTTGCCAAAATAACCTGAAGACATTAAGCACAAAGTAATCACTAGTTTTACAAAGTCACAAATTATGTGAAAACTGGCGTGCCAACAGCAGCTTTCACAGTTGCTGTCTTATTAAGAAAACAAATTACCAAAAACAAACATTCAGTATTATGAACTACTATGATCTTGGAGATCTTATAACAAGTTATTGTTCACGTAATTCCAAAACTTATTTCTGTAACAGTACAACTGGTTTTGCTCTTTTCTCTGTCTTTTCTGTCAATTGAAAAACAAAACAATAGGCTTGTAATGAAAGTACAGCACTCACTAGGAAGCAGTGGGTGATAAAAAGGATTGGTGTGAGAAAAAAAGAGTGAAAGTAAGGGTCTGTCTTAAAATTTAACTCATTCTTATTGAGCTAAACCAATATTTGCTCTTCACACTTCTTTTAATTGCTGCTCACTTCATGCCCTGCAACTTTTTCTCAGGGAAAGCTAAAGAGGTCCCTAACACCACATATAAAAACCCTTTGGGTTTAAAACAAGTTTCTGAAATGGTAATTAGTTGTTATTGTTAATCTCAATTAAGATTTATACCAAATGACAAAGTTCTGAAGGAGCTATTCCTGTGTAGAGCTATTTCTTTCCCAGCAACACACCATTTAAGACATTTTAAGGGCGTCTACAAGCAGTTCTGCCCCAACACACTATGCAGAAGTTTTGTTTTCTACACCAATGTAGTCTCTTGCTCAAAAATTTAATAATAGCCAGTCACTAGCATGTATAAAGTAAAAGGTGCTACATGAAAAGTCAGCTGCCACCATTACAGATCCTCTTCACAAGACATTGAAGCAACGCTCAAGCAGATATTAAGGATATTCAGTGAGACTAAGCAGTCAGCACTGACAACAGAAGAGCATTCACTTCGTGTTGTGATGAGTAGCATTCTGCTGTAAAATTTGCCTTGTATTGACTTGACTCAGAAGCTGGCAAAACTTCAGCTTGATCGAGCCAGTCCTTCACCCAGGAGCATCACCGCTGTGTTCATTGCTCAGCACAGCTATGCCAGCAAGCATGGATGGAACCGGGAACAACACACCTTGCTTACATTCACCTCAGTGAGGTTGCACAGATACATCACAGACTCATCTTTCAGACATTTTCTGTGTTTGTCTTCAAGAGCTTTGTTGGTATAACTGTCAAGCCCTCTGAAGCTCAGACATGATCAAAGTGTTGTACAGGATGAAGACTAAACCTCTCCTACCTTCCAGTTTTTCAAGCACGCCTGTGATTGTCCTAGATAACCCATTATTAATGCTGGTAATAATCAACACCATGTTTTCAAGACAGCACAGGTGTCCACAAAAACAAGCGTGGGAGTGTTAACACCAGGGTTTTATCTCAGACCTCCACAACAGTTTGGTCAGAACGTCAGTTTTATTGATCATATAGCCTGATCCTTCCACCCTCACTTCTTTGGTTTCTTCAAATTAAACCTGGTCTTTAACAGGTGCTTTAGGTACCAGAAACACAGAGGCAGCTAAACTCCTTGCTGCTAAATTTGGACTACAATCTGGTGATGACAGCATTTACTTTAATATTTATTTTACAAAAGAGATTTGAGCTGCTTTTAAGGTCCAGAGAGCACACTAAACCTTTTATGAAGACATATAATGTGGTTTTGTGTATTAAAGGATGATTGTTCCTCACTATATTTCGTGCTTTTATAAAACAGAAACCCAGCTGTGCTAATACTGCTGAACTATTTCAGTAACATTTTAAGATTTCAATAAACCTGTTTTCATTGCAACAGGAAAGGGTAAGTGATCGAAACTGCAAGAAACATTTACAATAAAAAGCTGAGAGGCAGCATATGAACAAGAGTCCTCAGATTTGGATAAAGGCTGTCTTATTAGGAAAGGAAGAATATATTGCATGGGCCACGCATCATTTATTCTCAACTCTTCCATATTTTTAAAGGGGTGGCAAAAGAAAGGTCAGTTACATCGTGAAAACTTTGTTCAGGGCTTAGTTGCTGGTTTTCAACCTCTGTCTTAACTTTCAAATTAAGATGTTTCTTGTGCCTTAGACAAGCTTGTATTGCCATTTACAAATCAAGCCCAGCATCTTATGCACATAGAGACATGTGATCTCTGCACCCTGCAGAAAAGCAATGCTTCCAAAAACAGAAATGAAAAGCAAAACTCATTCAGCTGTAGGCACAGAACAAAGACAGCAAACTGAAAGGCACAATAATAATACTGTTCCCATCTAAGGAAACACTGAAAGGTTATTTTTTTTAATTGACAATTTGGACAGTTTTAATGCATGACTTACCAGGAGAGAGGAAGGTTGCATGTATTAAGAAATTAGAAAGCAGAGACTGTTCCTGAATATAAAGCACAAAACCACACCAGATCCCTGTGTCCCTATGGTTTGGACATTTCATTATCAGACCTTAGTCAAATTGTTTGACTTTTTCCTAACTACCAGTGGATGATTACACCAATTTACTGCTCGAAGGTGCTACACTCAACTGTGATTTTCTCTGTCCCTCTAAGCTGTGCCTGACAAGATACCCAAGGTGAGTTTAATCAGCAGCTGAAATTTAGCAAGCCACGCTCAACCCTTTTTTTTTTTTTTTTTTTAACATTAACTACATGCTGAAAATTTCTCAAGAATTTACTCAAAATGGTCAACATCTCAAACTTTGAGTCAGGGATTTGGGATGGCCTTTTTCTCCAGTAAATTTACTTTTATTTTTGAATTACGAGAAATAGCAATTCCCTATACAGGCATAAAATCAAGTTGCACTTCAAAGCTTTACTAAGCTGTACACTCCCTTCAGTCATTTAACTGAACAAATGTATAACAGGCCTGGAAGGAATTGAAAATATTTTTCTTGCTGTATGTGGGAAAATTTGGAATACTCCTGGCAACAGCTGCTGCCAGATTGCTTTAGACGGTCTAAAAAAAATCAGATAGTGGCCATCAAATGAGCATTCTGAAACTCTTCAGCACAGTCCTAACAAATGGTAAGATTTCAGCTGTTACAAAAGTTTACAACCCCTTGACCAACCAGTTCTATTTTAATTCTATAATACACCCTTGTCCAAAGTATGTCCTTGCTTTCAGAGCAGGCATCTTTCAAAATAAGACAGGATCTTATTTTTTGCCCCAAGTAATCCGAATTATGTTAATGAAAACATAGTTCTATTTAAAAACAAATCAGGGTCAGTCATCCAGAAGACAACAGATTTCAGACTCATTTCCATCACAGGCTGCACATACAGGGAAAATTCATTATTTATACAGACTTTTCACTGAGTGAGTGTCAATGCTCTTAATTAAGTCTCCAAGCAGTCACAGAACTCTATCCCTTTTGTGGCTCTTATCCCAGCCCGCAGTTTAAGGTCATATTTGTAACACTCTCCATTTTGTAGAGAAGCACCTGTTTTCTTGCTTCTGTCCCTGGGGCAGAGACCCTTGTTAGGGGCTGCTGGCATCTGAAGCATCTCTGTAGAACACACAAGCTCACAATGAGAAGTTGCTAACTGCTGAATAACACTCGGCCGTGGAGCCTTCGCTTTTTGCACAGAGGCAGCACAATCCCGTTTTGCGGTTCAGCCGGGTCCCCGTCCCTCCTCTCACAGCTGCCTAATGCACACTGACTGCTCGTCATTTCAAATTAGCAACATTGTTATGTTAACGAGGAGCAAAATAAAAAGCATCAAAGTAGCTTGCTGCGAGTCTCCCTTCAGTTTTAAATACACCCTAAAAAACAGCAAGTGTCGCAGTAAGAGTTTGCAAATATTACGCAGCACGTTGTCAGAAACCAGGCATTTGGGGACTTCACGGAGAGGCAGGTCTAGGTAGCAATTCTGTTTCTCAGTCTGCAGAATTTACAGCAAAGAGAAAAACACACTGTGGGGACAATGTCCAACTTCACAACTCTTCAAGCTCATAATAAAGAAATTCTTACTAGAAGCTTCGAACATCAGACTTTCCCACGTGAAAGCTGCGTAAAGTATCCACAGTTGATGATATCTGAAGGAGAGGGTGGAGAGCCAAACTCAGTACCCTCTCACAAAGATACCAACCTTGCCACAAGTAAATAAATGGAGCTTAAATCATGCCGTACTTTACCAAGAAAAAAACAATAAAAAGTTATTAATGTCTTTCAAAACTGGAAGTGACCTTTAAAAATCTCAAGCCCTAAGCATCAAAAATACTTTTCTGGGGAGGACAAAACTGACTGATACCAATAAAGGATTTTCATCCATCACATTTGCCTCAATATAACACCTGCCTTTTTAGACTGTTTACGTAAGGTCTGGGATATAAGCTTAGAAAAGTCCACAGCACTATAAATGGTTTAAGTTAACTTCAGTCTTGGTTCACCCCAAAAAGCTGAAAGTCCTGTGTTTGAAGAGATCTAATTCCTAAGTAGAATATGACTGGGGGGTTTTCAAGATTTTGTTTTGCCTGGCTGAAGATTTAGAGTGCATATTATGAACAAAACAGCATGTTTGGAGGTGCCTTAAATCACGAATTCTAGAACAGCTTTTAGAGCAATAGTTGAAACTGTAATAGTCTATAACCAAATGAGCGAGTCACTCCACTTCTCACAAGTTCATGTGTTTATTATCTTTTAAACTACTTATCATAGACACATAGTTTGCATCACAGAAGTTACCAAGTTTACTGCAGTACAATAATTTCCCTGGGGTTATTAAAGTTTCATATCTCACAGGTACGGATGGCTTTTCTCAGTTCTGGGAACACTTTTTCATAGGGATAGGTTTAAAAGGATGGGCACTCATAGGATCAAGGCCCTAATAAAGCTGTCTTCTGTTTGAGAACCTGGTTTAATATGATTTATTTCCCCTTTAACTATCAGTACTGGAAAAAAAAAAAATTAAGGCAGATTAATCATAGCCTGTAGAATTATTATAGTAGCACAAATAGAGATGTCAGTTTTGTAGGCTCCTGCAGGAAGGTATGTCTGCTCATCAGTGACTGAAACCATCACATACCTACCTGAGCGTAACAGTAAGCTTAGAAAGGCACATAAAGGCATCTAGGTTTGAAGGTGACCATACGAAAAGGCACCTTCAAGAAAAAGATGGGGGGAAACAACCCTCGCCGGGTCCTTAGAGAGAAGAAGGCAAAACAGCAGCGGCTAGAGAGGGCAGTCAGCGAAGACGAGAGGCCGGAGAGCCTTGCTTCAAACGGGAAGGCAAAGGACAGCCGGGGACAGCATCTGCTGATGCCAGCTCCCAGCCCTGAGTCCTCCCCCGCCGCGGACCCCCTCCCGCACCGCCGGGCCGGGGGAGGCGGCGGCGCAGCCACGGTACGGGAGGCCCGCGGACCCCGCCCGGCGGCGCGGAGCCCCCCGCCAGCGCGGGAGC
>VWZT01002562.1:454-18824 GCA_013397055.1 Pachycephala philippinensis | reverse complement strand
CCGCACGCTCCGCGCGAGTCCCGGCGGCGGCGGAGGGCGCGGCCCCGACCGTGCTGGGGCCCCGAGCCTCCGGCGCTGGAGATGCTCAGGGACCGTCTGGACATGAGCCCGTGCCGCGTGCTCTGGGATGACCCTGCTTGCGCAGGGAGGCTGGACCGGATGCCCCACTGTGGTCCCTTTCCACCCTACCCGTTCTCTGATGCTGCGGAGAGGCATCAACATCTGGCGTGCCGTCCCTCAGCCCATCCTGAGGACCAAGAGTGTATAAAAGCATACACATGCCCATCACTTTAGGTGTTCGAGGAGAAGCGGCTTTTTTATTCAGTTTTAGTCTTACAGTTAACTTGTGTTCCTCTGTCTCACACAGAGGGCAGGTCTAGGAAGTGAAGCAGGTGTGTTAAAATATGGCTGCTACCTCATTAACCACTCAAACCGCTGCGTAAGGAGTTCTCCAAACTTTGCAAAGATGAAGAGATGACCTCATCAGGAGGAGTTTCCTCAAGGAAAGGGTTGTTAAGGACTGGAATGGGCTGCCCAGGGAGGTGGTGAAGTCACCATCCCTGGAGGTGTTCAAGAAACAACAGGGCTGGCACGTAGTGCCATGGTCTAGTTGACAACGTGGTGATCAGTCAGATGTTGGGCTTGACGATCTTGGAGGCCTTTTCCAACTTTTCTCCTATCCCATTGATTCTGTGATTGATGACGGAGGGCTTCTCTGCTGCTGTGTGTGAAGTGTCACAGTGGGCTCCTACCCCCAGCAGCTGAACCCCCAGGGACCTCTCAGCAGCAGCACCAGCACCACCAGGCCCAAAGCAAGGCAGCACCTGCCATCCCTTTGAGGCCCCATTCACAGCACAGCATCCCTCAGCCACGGCATGTGGAGCAGATGGGCTGCTCTCTACCAAACCTGCCCAAATGGGGCTGTCCTCTGCTCTCCATCCTCAGCACACAACCCGTGCCTCCATGCAGAGGTGAAAATAGTTTCACTGCTAAGTATAATCGTGCAGGTCCCTGAATAAATGGTTAAACTGCTAAATATGGTCTAACACATATGGTTACATGGTGCTGGTATAAGGCAGCACCTTTATGTTTCTATTTCTGTCTTCAAGGAGAACCTTGCTGCACATTACACCAATTCCTGCCTTAAACCAGGCGTTTAATGTGCAGAAGAGACTGCCAAGTATGTTTGATGGAAGACAGGAAGGTTAAAAGGAAGCAGGGGAAAAGGTCAGAGAGGCAAGGATGAGCCAGTAGAGAGATTAAAGAGCATTAAAAACTAGAGTATTTCACCATGAGAGCAGAAAGAAGCAAGTATGTTAGGTTGGTACAGCAGTAACACTTAAATATCACACTGCCTATTAGATCAGAAGATCTGTTTTAGTAACCTGGCAAAAGAAAAAAAGCCAGACAGAATCTGCATATGTGACCCTACATTAAAAGAAAATATAGAGGGAAAAATTCTGAAACCATATGCACCAAAAGGAATTTCTTCTCATCACCACAAACAGCACCATGGGTCTACGTTAGAAATTGTGGATCAGCTTTGGACACTGTTGCTGTCAAACTTAAATGCAGACCAAAAGTTGCAGCTTCATTATGTAACTAAGAGAGAAAATAGTTTGCTGTTCCCAGTGTCAGTGAATGTGAAATACTGTGGCACTGCACCTTCTGAGGGTATGTCAGTAACCTGAATAGGGCCTAATTTAGAAGTCATTACTTAGGCTCAATGCTTTTGATTAAAAAGCAGGGCTGATCATTAGCAACATGGAGCCCTTCATACTCTTAAGAGTTTCCATTATACATTTTAAGCAAGACCTTTGTTTTCCTCTGCTATCAGTTTTGCTGTCATCAGAATTACATCTCAATGTGTTTTACCACAGAAAAAGAAAAGACTGTATATCTCCTGCTTAAGTATGTAACTGGAAGGTGATCTGTATCACTGAAAAGGTGAGGACTTTATAGCAATTTAATTGTAACAATTTTACTTGAACATAACAACCCAAATCCCTTGCTCTGGAGTTACCTCAAGGATGAACTGCGTCACAGGCAGCTTGCTTCTTAGAATCAGAAAGACAGCCGATGAAAAGAGCAGGTGCAATTTAGAAAAGAGTTTAGATTATATCCTATAACACACCACTTATATTACCTATATTATGCTCACTTAGATGACTAAGTCTCTTCTCTAATTACACTGGAGATGATTATGGCTGAGTATAATCTACCTAAGAATTATTAGACTGTCTACAGAATGATTACATACTGTCAACACAGAAATCCTTGATGCTTCCTTTCTGTGTAAGCTGTCATGAACTGTGTAAAGCAGCAAGGATGAGTGGTTAGAGCACAGTACTGGGAATCGAGAGAGCCTGGGGTGTATGTTGTTCTGCCATAAGCTTGCTGCTTGGCTTTGGATAAATCTTGCAGCCTCACAGTAATTAAATTACCTCACACAAGAAATGGGGAGAACATTTACTCAGAGCTTTAAAATCTTTGAATGGAGATTGCTGCCTAAACAGAAAATATAAAATTATAATAATTAGGACAAAGCCACAATGCTTATCTATTGATTATTTCCTCTTTAAAGATATAACAGCAGAATGTATGGATTTCATAAATGTTTTTTTCTCCTGTAAAATATTGGTTTCCAATGGGATGCAAAATCAAAGAAGGAGAGCAGGAAGGACATATCTTTAGAAAAGAGAATTTAAAGAATCTTTGTTCCATGTTTTATATGTGAAGGGAAGAGAACAAAAGGCAGACACTGCTATATACAGCTTAGGTTAACCAGGGGTTTTTGGTTTTCTTTAAACACCTCCTCAGTTGGAGATCAAAGCTAATTCAGCGGAACTAATACCCCAAAATCATCAAGATACTGCAGCACTAGTCTTTGTTTCATCATTTCCAAAATACTTTCCTCTGCAAGTTCAAGACAGCAGCCATGCAGGCATACAGCGGATGGAACTAGTTTTCTCAGTAAACTGTGTTTAGGAGGAGAGAAGTTGACTTAATGTAGATGATAGAAAATACCATCTAAGTGTTGAAATTATATTAAAAGGCTTAAAATTATAGATTTGACTGGAAGGGTAGCATAGCCAAGAAAACCTTTTTGTTGGTATTCATTTTTGTCATTTCAAGCCACCCTCTTAGTCATGTTCTTTCTGGTGGAACACTGATTTGGAGTACCTGGAAATCATTATGAACTCGGGTTGTTCAGAAGAAATGTACTTGATTGCTAAGGCAGAATTGTAAGCTTATACCTGTGGAGGCATCCCTCTAAACTTAAATGATTCCTTTTACAGTGAGTTACAGGAAGAAAAGAGCTTCTTATACACAGCAGAATTAGTAACATTGAAAACGCATGTGAGACCCTAGATAATAGTTATACCATAGGCCAGTAAATTCAACTGATGTCACAGAATGAACCTAAAGAGCAAGAAGTATCAATGGCACTTGGGTGTTTCTGTTTTGACTGGTTTTACATAGTCAGAAGACTGGACCAGAGAATTAAGATTCTCCCACACTAAAGGTGGCTTCCGTCCATAACAAAGAAAAAGGATGGCAGGTGCTGGATTATGATGTAAAATAAAGATGTCACTTGCTGAGCTCTGTGAATGTTCAAAATGAAAAAGATAGGAGAAATTCTGGCTGCAGCTTCTTTATCCAATTATACCATTGAAGATTAATCTATGGAAATGGCTGCAGCTGTACATAAAATGTGATTGTAGGCACAACGGCAGGCTTGGATGCTGAGCTCTTACTCATACACCACAGAAGGTGATTCATATCCCCATTACACAAGTGACATAACAGAGCACAACTCCTCAGTGTGACAGGGACAGAATGCTGCAAGGACTCTGGGCATGCTGCAGTTACTCTCAGTGTCTAGAAACCTGTTAGGCACAACAGCACTGAACCACACAGCCAAGCTGCTCCATCGCCCAGTCAAAAAGGTTGCCTACTTCTGGAGTAATGTTATATCAAAAAATCATCAGTCTCTTGCTTTGTTTTCATAAATTTTGTCATTTTCCTTGTTTTGATTCACAGAAATTTGGGACAGCATATTTATGTTTGTAACTCTAAAAAGTATCACAAGACACATTTATTATTATTGGTTTTTTTTAATGTGTTAAAACACCACTTGTAACAATGAGGCTAAAGCACTTGACAGTAGCTTAAGGCTCATAATAATAAATAGTCCAGGCAGCTGGACTGCCATCCTGAGAGGGTAAGGCAGTAATGACAACAAAGCAGCATAAAATAGAGGCAACAGCATTACTTTCTTATGCAATGAGCCTGTTTAATCTTCATCTATGCTTCATGGTTTTGATGCTGCCTGTACAGAAATGCTTGTGGCAGGCCCACGAACTGCAAAAGGCATCTCACTTCCCTCTGCAATAAATGTGCTACAGTAACTATGTTATTAAAATTATAATAAAATTCAAGCATAATTTTTTCTCCTCTCATCTTAGCATTATTCATCAAATTGCAACAACTTGAGCATCAATAAATAAGACAAAATACATTTCTGGTGTTATGCAGGTGATACAGGCGTTTGTTAAAGTGACTGCATACCTGCAGCAGTTTTATGTCTTATATTAGTGTGTCATGACTGAATAACCTATGTGCAAATTAAATCCTAGCACTTAGAGAAAAGATCGGACAGTAACACAAGGGACAGCAAATTCCCCGGTGTGATTTACCAGCCATCCGGTGCAGTGCAAATAGCACTCATTCAGGGGAGGCTCTGGTTAGTAACTACAGCAACAGGTCTGCTGAGTACTCCTGAAAGTTATGCAGTGTCAGCAACCTTCTCTCTCCTCCCATACTCATCGTTCACTGGGGGCTGTGAGCAGTGGCGTGTCCTTCCTGGGCTACAGATGTTTTTGCTGCAGCATTTTCCAGTATTCCATTTTTCAGACTTAAAGCTTGGAGAGTTTTGTTTTGGTTTTTTGTAACAGGCCTTCAAGGAGTTCTGGCTCCAGAAAACTCTCTCCATGAATAAGCCGTTTTCCTTATTCATGGAAGGGGTAGATAGCTGCAAGGTGGGAAGAGATCACTGATAACAGAAATATTTCTAACTAAGATAAAAGAAATACTTTTGGCTCCTGAACTTCCAAAAGGATTGGAAAACTGTTTTCTAAAATGTTCACAACTGAGTATCTCTGTCGTAAAACAGTCCATGTTTACATAAATGGCCTTATCCACAAGGTTCAACTGGAAAATAGTAATTAATAGATGGGCAAAATTACAAAGCTCACACTGTATTGTGTATTTCATGCTGATTGCACGTTATTCCTTATGTACATATTTAAACAGAGAAATGTAAATAATAAATTACCCAGGAACTTTTAAACTTCCTCATATTTGCTGTGGCTATCAGCCAAGAAAAACTGGGTGGTATGGAGAGATACTCTCCTGCTTATCTTCTCTGCTGTTCCCTGCCAGCCCAAGGGCCCTGGTGTTTTCTCCAAGTCTGCCACGTGAACATGTGAAGCCCAGGATTTAACCCAGCTGCTGGTAGTGACAACAGCAGTGAAGACATGATGGCACATAAGGGCTGAGATACATAAGGGCAAAGGTAAATTCTCACCTTCTGTAAAAATGAAGGAACATCACCAGTCTTGTCTCTCTTAAGTACTGTGGTCAGTGTTGCTAAGAGTAAAATCTAGCAGGTTGTGATTTTCTTTCAACTACAATTAGTTCATTAGCCACAGACCTACAGAGCCCATTCCCAGAGATGAACACAGGTTCACCAAAACCATTTTCCATTGCATTTGTGGAATGAAAACCTATTCTCTAAAGACATACCCCAGCAGATTAGAGAGACCAGAGCTGAACTCTGCTATTTACTCCCAGAAAGAGAGCAGGCCAAGCACACAAAAGAAATAGGTATTACCTAGTTCACTATTCAGGGAAAGAGGCAGAAGAGGGAACATACCTGCTTTAGAGAAATTTCAATGGCAATAACATGAAAGAGGACAGGATTGATTTAATGCTTCCAGTCTGACTCCCAGATGAGGAATCAATTATCCTGCATCATTTAATCTCCTTATGCAGGTCATGACACAAACTAGAAATTAGAAGCATCGTGTCTAAAATGAAGAGCAGCTCTTAATGGTAGCTAGCATCAGCCTCAGATTTTTTAGTGGAAATTATAGCTGGGATTTGGGGAGCTCTGAAGAGTTGGCTCCACTGGATTTCTGCAGTCAGACCCTAATATTTTAAAAGTGGGTTTGTCCTTGTTTACCTAATGGAAATGCAAAGCAGTTATAAGAAAAGAAAAGAAAAAAAAATTTAAATTATCCCTTCGGACACACTCCAGCCTACAAGGAACATGACCTTCAGAAAATTTGCAAAAACTTATTTACCTGCTATGTTTCAAACTATCCTCTGTCATGGCAACTTTCTCAGATAAACCAAGCTCCTACTTTTTTTACATCATTCAACAGAAATACCGGATGGCCTCTGACCAGGTACAACCCCTAGCTAAACCAACCTTTTTTTGGAACAGAATGTCCCAGGAGGAAGAAATGTGATGCAGTAGGAGCCTCCATCTGAATCCCCCCCAGGCTGGAAGAGATGATAACCAATTTCTTGTCCCTATACAGCCTCCTACTGAGATTGTCAATTATATTTCTTGTGTGAAACTGTTGACATAATCAAGCACAGGCATGAAAACAGAAGCAGTACAGCTAAAGAAAGATCCTTATTTTGTCAGAGAGTTATTTTTCCTATGAACCAGGAGAAAACTAGGACACAGAATGTAAGCATTACGATTAACTTTCAAGAGAAGCTAAAATTATCCAGGATTATACAAATATAAGCAGTTTTGATTTATTTCCTGTTACCAAAAACAATTCAGCATTGAAGACAAATTAAGGGGTTTGGGGTAGGGTGTTTTGGGCTGTGTTTTGGGGATTTTTGCAAAAACTCTATGATGAGGCCAATGTATTTTCAAGAAGTAAACTGTAACATACCTACTCTGAAAATTCTTTAACAGACCTTGGAAGTGTGAATTTAAATTTTGCCTTAAACTCCATATAGGAATTGTCCAAAGGAGTGGTTTCTAATCAAAGTCAAATCAGGAACTAGCCTTATTATTTGCAGTCCCTACATCAGTGGCTGCCAGTGCTCTTTCTTCCAAGTAAGTAGATGCCAAAGGATCTAGGAAATAAAATGTTTTGCATTTCTCACATCACTCTGCATAATTCCACTCTCTCTGACATTTTCTCTAGCTTTGTGTCTTTTCCCAGAATGCCCCAAAGCAATGAGCTTTCCCAATCCTGCTGGTACTCACCTGCATCTGAAACTGGGATTTCCGGATCAAGGGGTAGAACACCTTGTATCTAACAGCATAAACAATGGGATGTGGGGAACATGGACGACAAAGGTAATTCAAGGGCTGACCTGTACAACCTATTTTTTACACCGAAGTACTCAGGAAACCAACTATGTATGACTTTCATTGAAGATATCACAAAGAAGAAATTATGGCAGCAATTTGTTCTGTATGTACTTAACACTGCAATTTTATGACTCTCTAACAAATTGTACTCACCAAAATACCAAAACACACTCTATACTTGGGATGTTCCTGGCAGCACAAGGACACGCTCTACAGAGGGATCTGGACAGGCTGGATCGATGGGCTGAGTCCAACTGTATGAGGTTCAACAGGGCCAAGTGCTGGGGCACATCAATCCCAGGCAGTGCCACAGGCTGGGGCAGAGTGCCTGGAAAGCTGCCAGCAGAAAAGGACCTGGGGGTGCTGGTCGACAGCAGCTGAACATGAGCCAGGAGTGAGCCCAGTTGGCCAGAAAGGCCATTGGCATCCTGGCCTGTATCGACAATAGTGTGGCCAGCAGGACCAGGGCAGTGATTGTCCCCTTGTACTGGGCACTGGTGAGGCTGCAGCTCACCGTGTTCACTTTTGGGCCTCTCACGAGAAGACACTGAAGTGCTGGAGTGGTTCCAGAAAAGGGAATGAAGCTGCTCAGGGGTCTGGAGCATGAGTCTGATGAGGAGTGGCTGAGGGAGCTGGGAGTGTTTAGCCTGGAGAAAAGGAGGCTGAGGGGGAAAACCCTATCACTCTCTACAGCTGCCTGACAAGAGGCTGTAGGGAGGTGAGGGCGGGCCTTTTCTCCCAAGTGACAAGGCACAGGACAAAAGGAAACATCCTGAAGCTCTACTAGGGGAGGTTTAGATTGGATGTTAGGAAAAATTCTTCATGGAAAGGATTGTCAAGCATGGGGAGAGGTCACCCAGGATTGTGGTGGAGGAACCACTGAAATACCTGCAGGAATTCAAAAGACATGCAGATGTGGCACTTGGACATGACTGAGTGGTGGACTCAGTAGTGCTGGGTTACCAGTTGGATTGGATGATCTTAAGGGTCTTTCCCAACATAAATGATTCTATATTCTATGACATAAGGTACTGAAAAGATGTAAGACGAAATAAAGTGATTCGTTCATTTTCACCACTGTTTGCCTTGTCAGTTTATCTCAAAAAAGAAAACTTTAAAAAACACTTCAGACTAAAGCACCATTCCTGAAGCTTTGCCAAAAGCTTTCTTGTGTCATTGCATTGCATATCAAGAATTTTCAAATAAAATGTGCTCTGAAGGCTGCTTCTGTACCTACAGAAGGCAGCAACTCCCACTGCAATTGTTAAGTACTGGCTGTGAATGACAGGCTGCAGTTCTAAAAAACATCACTATATATTTTCCTAAATAACCAAAAACCAACAAGAAATGTTTGAAGAAGGCTGTAAGATGCAGGAGGTGAGTGGTCTGTTTTGAACCCTCTCCACTTTTTCAGGTGCCATGTTTTACAGATATGCAGTGAGGGTTTGTTTCTTCGGGGCAAATACCCCTTGCACTTCACACACAAGCCAGCTGAAACATTCCTGAGTGCCGCTGAAGTTCCAATATTCCTCCCCACTTTGGAGGGCAGGCAGCTGCCTGCCTCTGGTGTCCTGCAGGTTGTTGCATGGCTCCTGCTGGCACTGCAGCAGTTTGCCCTGTGCATTAACAAGCAATTGCAACTGAGGTTAAAACAGGCAGTGCTACTTCTACCTCAGAAAGCCTTCCATCTTCACAGGAGGACTTTAACAATAGCAAATGATAATCAAGCTGAAGTGACTTCTCAAATCTGCTGCTGATTCTGCACTTTTAAAACATATTTTCAGTTCAATTTCAGAATTTAACACAGCTCCCAAAGAAATTACTAAGAACAAAACCCATGCTCTCATTTGGCATAAACCTATATACAACACCAAATAAAGCATCTTGGTCTTGCAGCTTTAACACTCTGCTGGCATTAACAAGCAACTGTATGTTCACTACAAGTTTTTTTTATGAAATGCTTTAAAAATCCAAGCAGAAGGTAACGCCTGTGTACATTTCACAGCAGTCACTGACTATAAACTCCTATTTAATACAAAAGAAACAACAATTGGCCCTTACGGGAGTCACATATTGGCTCCCCATTATTTAATCTAAACTTTTAATGTATTAGGTCAGTAACACGGGCAAATTTTATTCCATGCTTTTATGCTTTCATTCCCCAGCCAGATATTTTGGGAACATGCTAAACACTGCAAACAACAATCTAATACCCTCATAGACTCAATGTAAGTCCCAGTTCTGCTCTTCCCAGAAGCACACACACATTTCCCCTTTGGTTGGCTGGGTACCTGCCAGTTCCCACATGCAGGCACGACTAGCTTAAAGATCAACTTCATATCCTATTAGTCCCCCTTGGCCTAGGCTATACTAATTGTCTAGGCTCCCCACATAGTCAACAGAGAAAGACAGGACACTGTTTGATAAGGCAGCTATCCCAATACAAGATAAACAACACACGTGTGATAAGCTGCCCCCAGGTTCCCAGTGCTCTGGTGACTGTAGGGGAAATCAAGCCAGCACAGAACATGCAACCAACCTCAGGCAAGCTGAAGTCAGGCAAGCTTGATTTTCGTAAGTGATGAGAAAAAAAAATCAATATGCGAAAGCATCACCAGTAAGAAGAGCTAAATAGGCAATGACTATTCATTATTTCTTCACAATAAAAGAATAAGGGCAGGCAATGAGCCTAAAACAGGAGGGAAAGATTTTCTACACTATTTTACTGTGAAACTCACTGCCATAAAAGCAAAAGTATTATTGGGTTCAAGAAAAGCAGATGGCATCATGGAGGAAAAAGATATAAGGTTACTGAAAACAAAATACATGGTTACAATTCCCTGTCATTTAGAACATCACCCACAAAATGTCAGATGCTGGAAGAAAACCAAAACAGAACAGCCCAGCGCTGCTTACCTTCACCTACAACTTTCCTTTTTTCCCCCCAACAGTCACTGTTGACAGGCATCTCTAAATGCCCCTCTGCAGCTGATTTCAGTTTAATGAAGCAGTCTTCTAATCCTCAGTTGCAACACTAGGTGGCAGGGGAACATCTAACTCACCGACAGCACTGAGAACCTTGAATGCAGAGTCTCAGTTTGCAGTAGTTAAGGGTTAGTGCAATGCAGCAATCTCCGTCTCATACAACTGGATTTGCTTTGCGTCCTTACATAGCTTTGGGCAACATTTTTCAAGTGCAATGCTGTGTTCATAGACCCATAAGTCAGTGACGTCAGAATAAATTCTGTCCCTGAGATACCCTGCCCTCTCATTTAAGAAACCATGGACAATTGCAAAATGTTTCTTCCTCTCCAAAAATAGTTCTTTGAACTCCAATTTTGTGTTTGAAATCCTAATGACCTCCACCTCTGTAAAGACACAGCACCATAATATTTACCTCACACCTCTATTTTTCTAAAAATCCACTTTATTATTTAAAATTCGTATCACTTGTGTGCTATTTGTGAAAAATGCTGCAAAGGGGCAATGAAACAAGTTCTGCAACTCATGCAGCTGCATAGCAGACAAGCCCATGGACACTGTTCTTCAGACCATACTGATCCTCCTGTCAGTACACTCTCTCCACTCTGCAAAGAAGAAAACTTCAGACTTGTAACATTCTGCTCAAGATCCCCCTCAAACTGTGAGAGAAAGGTATGATCTTTTCTAATGAATGCCAAGTCCGAGTTTCAAAACAAATGTGTGTGTATGTTTAAAGGACGCCACCTCTGCACTGCAGCACAACTTGCTGCTTTCCAAATTACAGACAGTTCCTAGAATGTTGCTGGCAGTAGAAGTCCAACATTTAACTCCTGCTTTGTTCACAAAATTTAACGAAAAATGAAGACAACTATTGGCATGGGTGGTAACACTCTCCCTTTAGAAGGGCAAGATCAGCACACGATAATCATTCTTCTCATTCAGCTTTGTATCAGTTTCTCAGCTGTATAAAGAGATGCTGATGCCTTCCGCCACATCTTTTAAAAATCTGCAGGAAAAAAACCCAAGGTCAGCACACTGCTTTTTAAGCAGTGACACATAAGAAGGAAGGTCAAGTAATTAAGCTACAGACTACAAGTTATACATAAGGTAGCTGCTGAAAGTGATCTTGGCACACAAACAAATCACACAAAGTCACTGAACTGGATTTTGATTTTCATGTTTGATAACTGGAAAGTTTGTTTCATTTCTGAAAAATAATTTAATACAAAATTTAAAAAACACTGTTGTGCAAGTCTTCGCTATATGAGGAGGTACATTTTCACACTTCAAAATAGTTTAAAACATTTGTACATAATGAAGAGAAAATCTCTTTTATATAAACAAAGTGTTTCTTTGCCAACAGCAATTGTCAACTCCAAAACACAGAATTAAGATGACACGAGAACCAGACAGTCTAAGTCACCACTATTTGTGTCAAAAAAAATTATGCCACCCTTTTCTACAGCTCATCATGCTTGTACGTGAATTCCCTTGCAGATATAAACCCGTCACTGTCTTCATCTTCTTTATCAAATATGTCTTCAACCAAAGCATCATGCTGGGTGTCATTTACCACTGCTCCATGCTTTTCAAATTCTTTCTTCAAGTAAATTTTCACCTATTAGACAAAAGGTGAGAGTGAACATTTTCAGACTTATGAGAGAATTGATTACTGCAGCATAACAGAGGGATGCTATGTTCAGGATGGTGGTATTAGGTAATAGATCCCTCCCCTCCTATGCCACTGCCAGAATAACACTTGTCCAACTGATTCTGCAATCCCTTGGAGTGAAGGGTCTTTAGTGAGAGAAGTGACAGTAAAACTAGCAAAGCTGTTGCCATACCTTTGTGGTATCTGACTGAAAAAATGAGCCAGGACAGTCTGTCTTCTGATGTCTGTACAGTAAAGTACAGTAGCTGGGCAGAAGTTATTAGCTACCAATTGGTCAGAGACAGCTTTTCCACATTCTAGCACCCTGACAACCCAGTACATGTAAACAGCCACCCCAAATATATACGGAAATCTGTCCACAATCTCAGTGTTTGCTTCTCCAGTGGGAAATACATTAAAAGATTTCTAGACATCTCAAAATTCTTAAGGACAACGAGCCAAGGCAGGTTTTAAACAGACCACTGGAACACTTACTTACATTAAGCTAGATATTAATGGTAAGCAGTGTTTTCAACAACATCAGATTTTTTTTACTAAGTTTTTAAGGTTTAACTATGGAGATCCCAAGTGCTCTGAATTGCAGAGCCTTCTACAAAAATAACAATACCAACATAGTCATCTATTAAACAGACACCACTCATATATAGAACCATGGGCCATGTTTCAGGTCTGTTTGTCACTTCACTCTCTGGGATTTGTTAGGGTTATTGCTTACATTCCTGATACACAGACATTACACACACTGACACTGTGTGATGCATAGTACAAATGATCAATTAGCCTTCTGGCTCTAGTAAACTGTACCAGACCCAAATAAAAAAGAACTCAGTGGTTTATACTAGCTTCTCAGGGATCACTTTTGCACACTGGAAAAGCAGAAGATTGAAAATAAGAGGCAAACAAACAGTGAATAATGCTGAATACATGTCCTTCACAGAGTGCATGCTATGAAACAGGACTGCCCTACAGCAGAAGAAATTCCATTTTACTCATAAATCAGCAATTAAATCCAAAAAGCCCTGAAGTCTGGTTTTATTTCTAAGATCTTTATTTTATCCAAGTCTTCCATAAGCATGCAGCACATGAGTCACATGCCTATCCTCAGCTTACCAAGGCTCCTTTTGAACCACCAGTCCGGAATTTTCACTAGGATGCAAGGCTCAGAGCAGTGCAGCATAGATGTGCATTCTTTTCCACTCTCCCATCCTGTTAGATTTGCTCACAAGAGAAGGATAACCCACTCACCTCTTGCTTGGATAGTTTCCAGTCATCATTAAGATCCATCTCTTGGAATGACTCATGAGACCTTGGTCCATTTCTGATTTCTAGAAGGTCAATGTTGAAAATCAATGTGCTCTCAGGTGGAATTTTTCCTGCCCAAAATGAAGAAAAGTTAAAACCAACTATATATTCAATGCCATACAAAAGCCATATGCGTCAGAGCAATGTTCCAGGAATCCTGGTCATTTCAAAGCATCCTGCAGTTTGAACTAGTAAGGATAAGTATCTGTAACAGTGATGACCTCAACCATTTCAGCCTGTAGCCTGGCCTCTGAGCAGCCCTTACAGCATATATGCAACTTTGGATGCAAATAGTTTTGTTGGAGACTAGTAGGTGTTGATGCGAGCTCTTATTCAGAAATTACCATCACAAGTTTATTAAACAACATTCTTGAATCTCTTTTCTTTCATGGCCAGAGCCAGATAAACTGGAAAACAGTAAAGAAGCCTGTACAGTCAGACAGGCTACAGCCAAGACTAACAGACTGGGCAGCAAGAAGGGAGAATTTAGTCCTCCCAATACACCATTACCCCATCAGTCTCCAAATTCCTCTCCCCTGCCAACTGACACCTTGTATCTGCTGTTCTGCCACGGGGAAAAACTCTTTTGCAGAGAAAGGCAGAAGGGCAGTGACAATGTTGGTCTCCCACAGCAGTCTCTGGGCTCAGTGCACAAAGCACCGATCTATTTCCAAACACACAGCAGAAACTAAGTACCCAAACCTGATCACAAGGCATGTGTTATCACATCATCATTTTTGATGTAGGTGAAGAGACTGCTAACTTCCTAATAGTGCCACAGAGCACTCCCCCGTGCCACCACACCTCGAGGATTTCAGTTTATCAGGCACTGGCTTTCACAGAGATGTGATATGCCCTCATGCTGATGGCTGAAGCTACTGTCAAAGACCTTTTAGCACATCACTTCGCTCCTTTATACAGAGAGATGTTGAATAGGACCAAATATATCTCTATACTGGATGGCAGCACCCCAAAAAATATTTCTGTGCCTTGAGAAGACAGGGAAAAAATAATCCACATCTACTGCTTTGGAGCTATGGTGTTAAATACCCCCTGAGCTGCAGCAATCAACAGGCTTGTAGATTTCTGGGATAATAAACGTGCAGAATCTTCTGGAAACACAGGGCATAGAGCCCTGTTTAGGGTTTGGAACACAGGTAATTCTTTTGAGTGTTACAGAAAAAGGCATCTGACTCAAATGATGAGTCAGACAGCAACCAAGGTGGGAGGCTACTGAAATTATGTGCATTCAGAGGAAAGCATGAAGAAAATAAAATAATTCTGTCTTCAAGGGCATCATTTGAAAACAGCAGCATAATTATGGTCAAATACTTCAAAGTCTTCCTAAAGCATGTAATTTCTTAAAGCAGTTAGCAGTGTTTAGCTGTTTAACCTTCTTGCACTAAACACAGAGGTGAGGCTTGCAAGTCTTTGAAGAACAACTATAGTGCTTTACATATTAATCAAACAGTTAGGCCTGATAACTACATGAGCACTGCAGCATTTTATATCTTTTTGTGGAAAAATTTATAGCTATTCCCGGCATAAAGAGAAATAACTGACAACCACGATGTTCCTGTTCTCTACCAGAAACACGATTACTTCTAATACTGTATCCTGAACACTAAACCAGAGCTTCTAGAAAAACGTGTTAAATGGGTACATTCAGGAGAGGAGGAAGTATGCTGTACGCATGAATACTACCTAGCATGAGGTAATATGGAGTCCTAAGGCTATGTGCAGCCCTACCTTGCCAGAAGATACAGAATTGCAAACAGTTCTCATTCCCAGAACAGTCTCATAGTGATGGGAGAGAACATCAGCACGATGGACTGTACGTTCCTAGACATTTATCCTTTCTGCTTTGGAACCTTGCACTACCATAGGTCATTTGTTGCAACTCTTGTCATGACATTCCTAATAATTGCACAAAATCAGTTACCTAAAACAAATCCCATAAAGTAGAAACAGAACCATTCGAGCTGTCACTTGCTTAACTGCATATTCCAAATCTGGCCCTCCCATTATCAGAATCTGGAAATATTTGAAAGGAAAAGCCCCACGCACCCTCAGTAGCAAACAGGTTGAGAAAACCCTACAAACAATGTTTATATCTGTCTGCACAGCAGTCAGTGCATTTTCAGTAGGTGACAACATGACTGCCCATGCACCTGCACATCTTACTGTGGATAACAGGGACCACTGCCCAAACTAAAAATAGCTGTAAGAGGGAAAGAAGTAATGTCCCTATATGGAGAAATAAACAGTGACTTTTCACTGTATCATCCAAGAACTGGCTGGGCAGTAGGACAGGGTTCTAAAAGAAACCTGCAAGCAAGAATGAGGCTTGTACATGCACATTCATGAAGTATTACCACAAAAACAGATCCAACAGCCAAAAAGCCAACTGTTACCTAAGCAACCACCTCCACTTGACTGTAAAAGAAGGGAGAAAAAAACACAAACTAAAGAAAAAGAAAAAGCAGGGCACTGTTGAGCACAGCACTAACAGAAAAGAAACTTAGAACATACAGCATAGCAGCTACCATTAATTTCTGGAGTTTTTTCCCTGCATTCACCACATAGCCACTTAACGGATATTACTGCAGAAAACGAATTTATGAGGAAGAGCACCCGACTCCCTCAATTTTTCTTCTTTAACAGAATCAAACTGGAAAGCTTGAAAGCTTGCTAACCTCTTAGGCCAAGAATAACAGTAAAATACAGAGATTAGAACCAATTAGAGAGAGGAAAGGGCTTCACGTGTTTTACCTTTCCCTTCTTTTCCGTAAGCAAGGGCTGGTGGAATAGTGAGCTTCCGCTTCTCTCCCACACACATGTCCTTCAAACCTCTGTCCCAGCCTTTGAGAGCTTCCCTTATGCCAAGTGTAAACCACATAGGTTGACCATTGTTATGCTTGTGACTGGAAAAGCAAGGAATAAAACACTTCATATCTAAACATCAAGTCCCACAGAAGGCAGATGGAATATGCTCATAATGTGGATATATAGTTAAAAACACAGCACTACTCGGCACCTTGACATCTCTTAAATTAAAAACCTACTTTCAAAGTCTTTAAAACTTATGCTTTGCATGACAAGGTTCCTTGAAAAGTGGAAAGAAATAAAACAACATTTACCTGGTGTGTTTATGACAACACCAACCAACCCGGATCCCCACCTTCACTTCCCTGATCACCTACTTCCACTTGGAAACTGATCAGGGTAGAAAGGCATTTTTCTTAAAAATCTACAGTCAAGGCCATCTACAAACTTCGGTAAATTGCGAATCACAGACCAGCACTGTCGTGATAGCAATATACATTTTAACATGCTTAGAAGAATCAGCCACATCTCTTTCAAAAGAAGCCATGAGGGAAGAAAAAAAAAGAAGCAACTACATAACAGTCTAGAAAAAACCAGAAACAAATGCAAGCAAAACAATCAACTTTAGATTAGGGAGACAAGATCCTTTTCTGATTTAACCAGGTGGTACAACTCGGACTACTTTCCCTCTATTAACACACGAGGAATTTAAAAGCTCTATTTACTAGTCATGCAGGAAAGGTGTTTAAGAAGAAAACAGAACACTTACAGAAGTTAGTCAGCAGCAAAAACTTTAGAGTGTCACTAGAAGTCCTTTTAGAGAGGCAGGTTAACTACAAGAGAAAATTAGTGAGATTTTAGTTGAATCTCTGCAAGAGCATAAACATGCAAAACTGTCTTTTTGTTTGTTTTTTTTTGTTTTTTTTGTTTTTTTTAATATACAAAAGTAGCCTTCAGGCAGCCTGCAGAGGCTTGAGAATTTTGCTGTCTCCCACTATTAACACGTCATTGATGTTTTACAGGACATCCAGCATTAGCAAGTCGTTGCAGGCTCTTAGCAGACTCCCTCGAATTTCTGGCTCTTCCTCCTATTTGCATTTCTGTGGCTCTGGTATGTTGACTTGTCTGGTCGGGGGCAGGTAAAGAATAATGAAAAGCTGTGATTGTGCTGCCGGTAGTGGAAGGACACAGATAACTTTTTTTTTTTTTTTTAACTAATAGTTTGCTTTAGAAACCGAACAAATTCATGCATAGCACAAGACCTATAAAACCGCTGAGATCACATACCAAAACCTGCACCTAAATCACACAATCATAGAATGGTTTGGATTGGAAGGGACCTTAAAGATCACCCAGTTCCAGCCCCCGTGCCAAAGGCAGGGACACCTTCCATTAGACCAGGTTCTCAGAGCCCCATCCATCCAACCTGCCCTTGAACACCTCCAGGAATGGGTCGTCAACAACTTCCCTGGGCAGCCTGTTCCAGTGCCTCACCACCCTCACAATAAAGAATTTCTTTCTAATAACCTAATCTAAACCTGCTCTCTCTACGTTTGAAGCCATTCCCCCTTGTTCTGTCACTACATGTCCTTGCAAAAAGTCTCTCTCCATCTTTCTTCAGGTATTGGAAAGGCACAATCAGGTCACCTCAAAGCCCACTCTTTTCCAGGCTGAACAATCCCAGTTCTCTCAGCCTTTCCACATAGGAGAGGTGCTCCGTGCATAACATCCCCATCTTCTAAGAAAAGCCACATGGCTCTGCTTCCTACAGACTGACCAGAAAACAAAGGCTAAGTAAGATTTATTTTATAACCTTGGGAAGGGAGATAAGCCTTACTGTTGGTGTTCATCTCGAACAGCATTGTGAGACAGTGCTTCACACCAAACTTTCTGAGGACAGGTGGCAGTGGGAGGGGCCCCAATGACAAGCTTATGCGGTGTTATTTAAGCGCTTTTATCCAAAAACAAATAAGACATTCAAGCATTCTTTCTGCCTTGCACACAAGTAAACGCAAGTTTTGGGCGTTTGGGGAGGGAGGAGTGAAAAAAAAAACCAGAACACTTGCCCCTGACAAAACGCCCCTCAGAGCTACTTCACAGATGGACTGCGGACTTCTGTGAGAGGTGTGGATTCAGGAAAGCACGACCAGAGGAGATCATCTATATTAAAATTAATATATATA
>VWZT01002560.1:64851-85663 GCA_013397055.1 Pachycephala philippinensis | reverse complement strand
GAGGTTTCCACAAGCCCCGGCCGCTCCCCCCGCGGCAGGGCCGGGGCCGGGGCCGTGTGGCGGCCGGCAGGAGCCCGCACGATGCCGGCAGCGTGCGTGGGGCGGCGGGGCCGGGACGGTCACGACGCGCCGCAGAGCCCGCCGTGCCTCCCGCCAGGAAACACGACCATTTTCGAGCCGGCTCCTCTCACCAACAGGAAGCGTTAAAGATAGAACAGCCGGGGCTGGGCGGGGGAGATTAGGAAGCCGAGCATCTTCTGAGCACCGAGGGCCGCTGCGGGGCCATTCCCAGCCGTGCCTGCGCCCGCTGCGGTGGGAGCCGGCGCCGTGCTCAACCCGCCTCCGGCCCGCATTTTTCCCTCTTCAGTGAAGAGGGATGAAACCCTTCAGTCAGGGTGGGGCGCACGAAAAGGATCCAGAGTAAAGCGGTCAGTGATGCTCTGAGCAGGCCCAGCACCTTTTCAACTAGCACTATAAATACCTTCCCTTAATTATAATAAAAAATAGCTAGAAACAATAGAAGAAAAAAACCCAACAACCAAACAAAAACCAAATCAATAAAGCCTTAATGTTGTCCCATTAGCCATGTCATTGCCTGATGAGCCAGCTCTAGAACTTGGGCCCCAGTGCTCAGTTAACAAAGCCAGACCTGGCTTTCCATGTGTTTTTTGCCTGAAATTGCAGTAGATGCTTCAGGGAAAAAAAAATCCAGACATCTTGAAATTACTCAGCCCCACATTATGAAAGCAAAATGCTGCTTAAAGGAAGGGTGTTTTTTGTTGTTTCGGTCCAGTAAATTAACATTTTGCTTGCTTGGAGGTTGCTGTCCAGGATTATATGATTTGTGTAACTTATTGTTAACACCACACCCTTGTCCTGAGCTGTGTTCAAGTAGTTTGGCTTTTGTTTTCAAATTGTTTCTAGCCCTTGAGCATTTGAAGAAAGTCTTTAAAATATTAACCAATACAACTGTCATCTTCCTGTGTTTCCAGACATTTTACAATAGGAAACAAAGAACAAAACCCTGCAACAATAGCTCAGAGGTATGAATTGCCTCATTCATCTCACTGGAATGTTCAAAAACATTAACTATTTTTTGACTGATTCAGCAGAAAATATGCTGGCAGATAATAAGCTTATGTAGGATCCAGGGGAGATTCAGGGACTGAGAAAGGTTTTATTTTTCAGCACAGCAAAGTAGCACCTTTCCTGAAAGGAAGCAAATATCCTTGTTGATGGAAGAGGCTGCGTGAGAGGAGAAATTCTGACACAGCTTAAAGGGAGCTGCTGCCTTCCTCTCTCTGTACTGGCTTCAAAATGGCATGTGGCTTATCACAGCCCAATTCTGTAATAAATTAATTAGCAATTAGTGCCCACTCTAACACACCACGAACTAACACTGCAGTCCTCAGGATTTGACTGGGAAAGGCCCAGGATTTCAGTGGGGGGTGTTTTAATCTCTAGTTTAATACTTAGAACAGGAAAGGCAAGGTCAGCACCAGCGGCTGAACTGCTGTTGAGACAATGCCATCACTAAAACAAAGTTTGTTCCAACGTCTGTTAGAGAACGCTGGTGCACTTAAAAGGCCAGTGAGAAAACACATGGCTCCACCATCATTCCCCTGTCCTCCCACTGGGAATGGTGGGAATGGGAATGAATCACCACTTCCAGCCACATTCTTCACCTTGCGCAATATTCTCATCACAAGGTTATGGAAGAGCTGCTTCATTAATAGACTGTAGTGCTTGGTGACAGAATACTTACGTGTTAATTCAGAACAAAGTAAATCTGTTATTTCTGCACACCCCGCCACCCAGTATCAGATTCTTGAGGAGTTCAGTAGCAGGTGAACCAGTGAACTTCGGGTTAACCATTCTAACAAGGACTGGGAAGCCACATATGTCTTAAATAAAGGCAGCATTAGACAATGAATATTATTTTTTTTTAATGGAACCTTTGACTTTTATGAGCAGTATGTAATTTTAAATAAATAGAAAACACAGAGGTGAAAAAAAATCACAGAATTTTTAAAAAGTGCCAGCTTCCTCCCCTTTCCTTCAAAGATTTCATGATACAGAGAGTTACATGTGCCATTTTGGCTGAATTCAAAATAATTTTATGCAAAGTAAAGCCAAAGTTATACTTCCCTTCCCCACAGACACAACCCCCACACAGTAATCCAACCATTTCAGCAAATTTCTAGAACTTAGTGCTTTAGTTCTGTTACCCCTGCTCTGCCACACACATTATCAGTGGCTCACAGTTGGCACAAACATGGAAAAGTCTGTTTTTAAAAAAGTCAACAGAAGAACACTTAAGTAATCACCACTGTTAAAATTATATTAAAAGTACATCTTGGGCTCAGGTTGATACACCTCCAATATGCTTTAAAATCACACCTAACTGTAAACGAAAAGTGCACACATATGTCAATGCTGATCAGCACTGCCTCAGCCAGGCACTTTGAGGTGGCTGTCCCTGAGCCGGGCTGAAAACTCAGTTCTGCAAGTTTTACATTGCTACAACAGAGTGACCTCTTCAAAGACAGCTCAATCCGTGGTTTCCTGTAGTCTTTTACAAAGAGGTCCCTCTGATTTGAAGCAGTGGTTGCAGCCGTCTCAGGGGATGTTCAGAACAGCTTTGGTAATTGCCTGAGTTGTTTCACATCAAGAATGGTGCCAACAGAGTTTATGCTGTTTGACTGGTTTAACATTTCAAGAGTTGGAGTATGTAGATTTCCACGGAAGGCCTGAGTATCTCCTTCATCTTTTCTGACAGGTTGTTCAGTGAATTCAACCCTCCCAGGTAACAATCTGGTTTTTGATTTTAAATCCTTTAGGAACTGAAGTGAGTTTTCGTCTGCTTGATCTGTTCTGGGAGGAAAAATTTCATTTGTAATATTTCTTAACACAGGGCTGTTTAATTCTGGTGGAGAAGCATTAGTAGTCAGCTCTCTGTTGTGACTTTTTAGGTGAATGGGAAGTCTTCCATTCATCTTTTTGGATAATTCAGTCCGGTGGCTGAGGCTGTCCAGCACAGGGGTGCAGTTTTTGTCTGGCATGCTTTTGCTTTTGACAGTGCCAAAATTGCCATCTTGAGCCTGCAGTTCCTCCTCATCTTCACTGCTGTCACTGCCCTGTATCAGCCCATATCGCTTCATGTACTTCTTGGTTGCAAAGGACATATTGTTGGGTGAAATTAAACTCAGACCCACCATGCTCTTGTCCGTATTTGTTTGCAAGATGTCTTGGAAGGAGAAATCCGCAGGAGGATTTTGGCCTGAGCGACTGAGAGAGAGTCGGGATAACTGATTTTCACTGAGATACTTGAGTGCTATGGCGTTTGCTTCCATGCTCAGATCAACAATGTTGGGACACATGCTGACATTGGCAAGTGACATGGAATTTAATCCAGGCACCACTGCTTCGGGACTTATGCACGCCAAGATACTGAAATAAAGCGTCAAAAAGTTAGCTTAGCATTACAGGAAAAGCATGAATTTCACAATTTTTCTCACTATACTGATTTCTCCTTTCTTCTGAACACCAGAGCTCCATCAGGACCAAAATCATATTATCTGCATGTACTGAAAAGCAGCTACTCAGCCCCACAGCATCCAAATGCTGTCAGAGGATAGATGATACTCCCTTCTCCTTCAATACACAGCACCATCATATGAAGAGCCACCCGTCTCTAGCAGGTTACAGAGTTGGTTTTGGTTTTAAAGCAGGTTTGAGCTCTCGGTCTTTTCTCACCAGTGAACATGACATTATGTGTGTCTGATCCTACAACTCTGAATTCTACCATCCAACCCAAATTTTATAGCTAGAAATACAAGCCCAAGGACTGAGACTAAAAACATCTTTCCCAATGCATGGTAATTCCAGGATTTTTACAGAAACTCTGACATAGCATCTGTTTCCAGAAGCCTACAAGGTTCTAGTTTTTGAAGTATCTTCAAATGGGAAACGTTCATTTGTTCTGTTGCCTGGTACAGCAATTTCTTGTATATATATCAAGTGTTTAAAGACTGAAAGAACAAGCTCTGTTACACCAGTAACGGTTGTAAGCCACTGCATTTAGTTCACACATCATATACCAGTTCATAAACCCAAGCTCCTCATATTAAGAATTAAGAGGCTTCCTATTTCACTGAGCACAAATTCTGAAGTTTGCCCAGCGAGAATAAACTGGCTCAGAACAACAGCAACCACTTATTATGCTATGGAGCTGCACTGTTGTTTCCTTCTCTACTGAGCTGCAGACCTTTTCTCAGAATTGTTTATCAGTCTTGAAAGTGGCAGAAGGAAGAACTCCACCCCACTCCCCAAGTTTGAAGAAAAAAAACCCCAAGAGTTCCAGTTCTGCCCTACGGGTTCACGTATTAGCATGTTATTGACATTAAAAGAACACTGACAGACTGTCCAGCCAGGAAGGTAGTCCAGAAATTCCAGAAAAACACCCAATAAAATACAAGTAAAAAGGAGAGAAAAGAGGTTGGAAACTGTATGACTGGAAACAGCTTTTGACACACGGCTGAAGAGAAGATTAATTAGGAGGTGGTTAGATTTTTTTGTTTATGTAACAGCTACAGCCTAGGATCAAGAAGACAATAAGGATGAAAGTGAAGCTGTACCAGGCAGTCAGCCTATGCCTACACAGCTACACAAGTAAATTCCTGTGCCTAAAAACCCTCCTTCAGAAGTTACTTCTGTTCCTTCCTCTGTTTCAACAAGGCTCTTTCCCTCCCCAGCACTTTCTCTGCTCAAGGCACAGCCCCCACAGTAACAAGCAATTAGTTTTGATCAGATACCAAAGCCACAATAACAATTTCACATATTCTGGTAAAGTACAAGACAAAGGTTAAGAAGCAATGACAAAATACACAGCTGCTTAACATTCAGTCTCCCAAATCCAGAGTTTCTCTGGAATACTTTGACACAGACCAAAGAACTGCCCAAGGCTTCCCCAGTATTCTAGGGAACTGCAGGCTAGTGCATGCACAATTCTTTAAGAATCACCAGATGCTCTAACAGCTAGAGCTACTTGTGTTATATTTAAATAATCTGAGTTCTGCTAACAGAGCCCTTAAACCTATCTGAAATGCCCATAGCATGAGCCAGCATTTCAATTTTGCAGGAAATGTAGATCAAGTTGCACCCAAATCCCAGTGGCAAAGTCTTCTCTTGACTCATTGAGCCCAATCTTCATTTTCAGTTGGATCTACACATTACTATTCAAAACCACCAGTATTTTACCTGGCATTCTCCACTTTGTGTGTATTTCCCTTCATATTGCCAGGTGACTCGACTGTCACTCCAAGACTCCTCAGCTGTTTGAGTGTGGCACTAATGACACTCTCTTTGTCCACCCCTCCTGTGTCAGTCTCTGAAGCCACTTCTGCTGGATCATCAATATCCTGATACTTAGGACCATCATCATTAACAAATCCTGATTTTAAAGGCAAGTGATTTTGCTCTTCTGAGGACTTCAAGAGGTGGTTTACTTGGCCCTACAGAAAAAGGGAGTAGGGAAGAGACCACATGGCAAAAACATCATGACATGTAGGAGTTGTCAAATACCAAAATCCTGACTTATTCTTACACAACTTGATGGATTAATATCTTATTCTGACAAAGAATGAAAATTCAGATTCAGTTCAGATGCAATCACTTAAACACACAGCAGTGTAAACACTGGAACATCTCACACTTCAAGCTTTCTATAAGAGTCTGTTTTGAATTTAAACACTTTACATGCTGATATTCAAGATTAAAATATCTGCCCTTTAAGGGACTTGAAGGTAAAATACTGTGTTATTTTAAAGGCCACTAATTTGGCAAGTTATCAGCTGATGTCTTTGAATTAAAGAATTATTATTTATTAGATAATAGACGGTACTCCACGTACGCATGAAAGAAGTACAAAACAACCACTTAAACATTAAAAAGAAATTGAAGAACCACAAACTTGGAGCCTTCTGTAGAGCACAATGTGAATCTGAAAACCACACGCAGTTTTCATTCATGCCAATACCACATCATAACTTCAGCAGGGTGCTGTTCTGACTGTTGCATTCAGTGCAGAATATAAAACATGTATGAGTTACCAGTAAGTCCTGGTAAAGCTTCTGCTCCTCTGAGGGCTGCCGAGGCAGCAGCGAGGTGGGTGGCTCAGAGCTCTGCTCACTTGTTACCACCACCTGGCTCCTGGCTCCCTCCGATGGCTCTTTCTGTAAAGACACACTGACACTTTCTTCCAAGGATGAACCACGAACAAGTGCTTGGGGAACGTTTCCAGTTCTGGAAGAGAACACCATGATAGCTACATACTTCCTTGAAACAGAAAAAGCATCATTATCACTATTATTTTATTACTTTATTTTTTCATGACCATCAGAGAAGGAGAACAATCAAGTACTGCAAACAGATCGTAACGGGTTTTAGTTTGCTTGCTGCTTGAGGCTTTGCTCCTTTCTGCAGTCACTTTCTTTCAAAAGAAATTTGAGGACTGAGGAAATACACTTCCAAGTGTGCAACTACAACAGCCCCACTAGTTTTTCAAAAGATGATTTCAAAGTGGCAATGGCATCTCTGGACTAGTCAAAACTCAGTGACACTCTATGACTTCACCTTAAACCACATGAAAGTTACAAGCATTTAGGAACAAATGTCTTTCATATGCTCTGACACATGACTTATTCAAAAAGCTGCTTTTACCAAGGTACATAACTTATCACGGGATTCTTGTGGCAGTTTAAAAACTTCACAAAGACACAAGTGCACACATACACACTGAGTATCACAAACTGAGAACAAACACCTAGTTGAAATATTTTTCAATAAGAGATGTGAAAGAAGAGCTATAAAGGGTAAAAAGGGTAAACACTGAATGAGTCACAACACAGCACTCTGCACCCCCCTCAGTTGGTGTGTGCGTTGCATAAGCCTTTGGAGACCAGACATATCAATACTACTATCATCCCAAGAAGATCCTTAAGCGACCCTCCTCCCCCTTCCTGTTCCTCCTGAGGAGACAAGTGTAAGATAAGGGAATTTCAGAACTCAACTGATCAATTGCCTGCGTTGAAAGTGATAAGATTTAAACCACGTGACATACCAGATAGTCAATGTAGGTTATCAGCTACTGTTACACTGGCAATTATTCATCATTCCCAAAAATGTTTCCCTCCTCCTCCTCAAAGAAATCTGGGTGATGCTCTACATTCTGACTATAAGATACTTTACAGCTATTTTACAGGTTTATGAATCCAAGCTGAAGAGAATCTTAAGATGGCATTGTCCTAGACTACACTGTTCATTAGATCTGAATCCATAGTATTTGTGGTAGCAGTATATGTTTGCAGATAGTACTTTAATCAAGGACTATGAATAGTTAAGTTATAGCTTAATTACCATCATCTTTCTCAATATGAGTATTTTAGAAACCTAATTTAACTGGAAGGGTATTCCCCCTCCTTTGGCTTTTTATACTTAGACAATATTAGGTCATTAAAGTGCTAAATTGTTGAGCTATTCCTACATGGAAATACCATCCATATAGACAATTAAAAATATTCTTAAAATCACTTCCCAAATTAGTCTGAGATTAGTCACTGCACTATAAAGAATCTGAGATTAAAACTAATTTAATTAACAGCAGTGAAGTCAGTACCTGCATGCACCACACACAAAGTAATTAGGCATAAAATAAAGAGAAATTCAGGGAACAGCCACATAATCATAAACTCCTCACCCCAAGCCCCTCAGAACTGGAAGGGTTCTGAATGCTGACAAGGAAAAGCCTTTGTAGGAAAACAACTGACTATAGCAGCAACCCCTTTTCCAGTCAGGATTGAAGGTAAGAAAAGGAATGCTGCCAGCACAGTGCATGCTTTTGCAAGTCAAAGGCTTTTGCCATCAGCTGCTGCTGATAGGTAGGGGAGCTAAACCTGCATGACTGATAAATGCAGACTCTGAGGGCAACTGTGTTTTGGTGAGCTATACAACTTGAAGCATAATTAAAAAATCAAGAGGGGAGAGAACACAACAACTGAAGTCAGACTATTTATAACTCCTGAAGAAAAAAATATTACAGAAGTAATAACTTATGTAAGGCAGTTCAGCCAATTATGTGAACACAGGGTGTCTCTAGTTACTTACTGGGGAGTGTTCTGGTTAGTTCCTTCTTCCACAAGGTGAATACTCTCTACAAAGCTGGGCATGTCAACCGCCCTTAAGGAAGAAGCAATACTTGTATTACTTGCATCTTGTTCAGCATTAATTGAAATGCTTATGTCCTCCTTAGAAACTTCTCCATCTTCTTTTTTCCCTTGTGGTATGGAGTTGCCTTGTTTTTCTGAGGTTGTATTCCAAAATAAACTAGCACCTAGGACAAAATTAGAGATTTAACTATTCAGGGAAGTCATTACTTTCTTCTGAGACCCTTTGACTTTGTATAGCTAGAGAAATAATTTTCTCCTGTTCATTTTTCTTTCACCATTTGAAAAGTGATTTACCATTTAAATCAGCTAAAAGTTGCCAAAACATCATTCAAGTCCTAGTTTCTTCCAAAGCATACTTGACAAAAAGAAATGGTTGTATTAAATCATTTTTAAGCATTGACCTTGAGCCTGTTTCAAAGTTTCCTCCAGATCAACTACAACATTTCCATGGATTTAACAGGAACCAATATGTTAATATGCAGCTGTTCAGATACAGCTGCATAACTTGCCTAACTTAAAGCAAATACAATCTCCTCTTCATGCATGATTTACAAACAACATCAAAAATATATTTACTGGAACACTATATGGCATAGAAGCTATTATTTTTCAAAACAGTGTATTAAATCAAAAAAGATGCGGAGTTATGTTTCAATAAGACACGATTTTAAGTAGATTGCCTTTGTAAAGCTACTGGAAAAATAATTCTTTCAGTGATGGCAATCAAAGACAAAAGTAACTCCAGCCTAAACTTGCAAATAACACCTCAACAACTTAGGTGTTTTTTGGATCTAGGTGCATGTTTGCACAGCTTCAGCATTTCTGCAAAACACTTCCTCCATGCCCAAAACAAACCACAGAAACGTCCAGAAAAAGTGGTGCCAGTCTGTTTTGAAAGAACTAAGCGTTACCTGTGCTCACGGCAACGCTGACACTGTTCCTCTTGTGTGACCGAGGTGAGGTCTGTGTTTCCATGGAAACAAGGTCCCCTGGCTTCTCCGGCTGCACTGCCTGGCTGGCGGCTCCCGGCTCCAAGGAACCCGCCTGGCGAGCCTGTGCTTCCAGCAGGCGCTGGATCTGTAACAGTCATCACTAAGTTAGCATTTGGACAATAAAATATAAGCTATAACAGGCAAAAGTGAATTACTAAACTGGGTTCTGCTAAGATCTGGATTCAAATCCATGCTGTGCTGCCACAGCAGTCTGAACACCTTCCAGTTCTAAGCAGTGCACACAGCATAAATCAAAATGCCAATTTTGATGTTGGCAGAGCTAGCACAGAAGATCTTTAAGCACATTGGCAGAGGCAGCACCAAGACAACTTGGGTAAAGCCTATTCGCACCACACTTGCTGGAAGTATTCCTCCCCTTTCATTCACGTACAAAGCCTATTAACCGACTTACCAGCCAAGCATTTATATGCCAGCTGTCCCTACACCAACTTTGTATTAATTACAAAGCTAAGCAATTAAATGATAAAATTAAGGTTGCCAGGCAATCTTCTCTCTAGGATTTTCATCCACCCTGTTCACTGATTAGTTTGCAGCTCCAGGGAGAAATACAGTAACAGTGAAGGCTGCAGTAAGGAGGGGTTTCCCTCACGCACAACCCATGCTTTGGGAGCTTGATTTTACATACAGGAACTACACCAAAAACATATTCCAGTTGTAATTTTCTAGTTTAAGTACTGCAAACTTCCCAGTTTGTATTGTTCATCACCAGCAGCAAAATTTAGATTCGAGCTCTTCAGCCCCAAATCATACCCTGCGAAATCCGGGGCCAGCAGGTTGATCCAGGGGCTGGTATTTTGAAGAAACATAAGCTGGTGAGGCAACAGAACTCAGCAAGACCTCTAAAATCGAGTTTTCTAGCACAGCAACAAAGACCTGATGAATCAGGAATTGATGCAGACAACTGAAGCTTTCAAGGCAACAGCTCAGAGAGCTGCAGGCTTGAAGGTGGAAAAAGCAATATATAAGAACATTCTGTGCTTCATCTGTATGTTTACAAAAATTCCAAAGCCAACAGCCTATGCAGTAATTTTTTTTACACAGACAAGCATTTATACAGAAAGTGTATCAGTTTGCATTACAAACAGTCTCCTAGAAAGAAACCTTCATGCTGTGGAAATATCATAAAAATAAATGCAAAATTTAATTAGATATAAGTAAAATAATTTTTAAATTGGTAGAGCTAATTGAGTCCCCTCTCCAAGCCCAGAGGGTACGACAGGCTCCCTTGTTCCAACGTGGATAGACAACAGTTAATTTAATTCCTTTGGCAGGGGAATTATCAAAGCATAATCACTAAGAGGGCAGAGGAGAAACCTGACATTTCCACAAACCTGAGCTTGAAGTAATTTGAGTTGTCTGTCTTGCTCGGTCAGAAGCCTGTATGCATCTGGAGATAATCCCATCATTCCATTATCTGATCCTGCTGCAGCAGCAGGCGTGTGCAGGCACGGGGAGTGGGCTGCACAGCACTGTGGACTCGAGGGGCTCGCACTTGAAGGCATCCTTATTCCAGGTGATAAGCCATTGTCAAGAGAACAGCTCCCTGTTTTCCCAGGATATCTCACGTTTATAGGGCTGCTCGTGGCATATCCTGGGTTGCAACAAACATTTGGGCAAATGATATTTTGATGGTAAACTGCACAAGGATTTTGCTGAGCCATCTCCGACTGGATTTCCACTCCATGTTTGGGGCTTATTTTACCAATTCCTTGCCATGAGTTTGTGGGATTATACTGGAGAGAAGCAGGACACCGACAGCTGCATGCTGGACAGCAAGGTGGCACTTGGAGTGGCACCTGCAGGTCTGGTGGTTGCCTGCAGCTCTGTGGTGACACAGCAGAGTTGTGGAGGACTGGCTGTGTAACAGTAGGAAGCTGCTTGGAACCAGATATTGATGTTCTCCTAACTGGAGGCTCTCCCTGAGGTGTGACACTTTCAGGATTTAATACAAGTTTTTCCAAAGGCTTTCTGGGGTGGTGCACAGACGTATCTGGGGAAGGCCCACTACAAGGGGTTGAAGGAGAAGATGATCCTGAACTTTTTCTTGATTGAGGGCAAGCCTTCTTACACTGCACCTGCTGCTGTAGTAGAGCTTGATTTCCTCTACAAGGCACTGAAGCTGGAATATTCTGGTTTACAGGATTTGGTAATCGTCTCAAAGAGGGATCTCCCATATTAACAGGAAAGTTCTGCCTGTCTTCAGAGTGCTGGCTGGGGTGACATGCAGATCTCATGCACCACTTCTTTTTAACAGGCTGATTGGGCACTGTGGGTAGACTTTTAGCACTTGAAGTCCCCACAGGCTTAGACGATTGTCCTGATTCTATGAAACTCCCATCCAAAATAAGTGACAGCTCCGGCACTGAAGGAAAAATTCTGGTAACCTGAAGGGACAATTACACACATGTATGATAATTTTAAAACATTGTCTGCTCTTTGGATGCAGAATTTCCTCAAAGAAAACATTTTCATTTGAAACCAATACATGATCGTTATCAGCTCCAAACCAACTACATGTTAAACACATTCCTAAAAGACTGCAGAATCCAGGTACAGAAAAAGCAGCAAGATCTCTAGGATCATTCTTAAAGGACAAAAGTGCTTTCATACAGCACAACAGCCATGTCTGCCAAATGAATGCTCCGTGTCATTCAGGAGCACATTTCAGAATATGGATATTCCCCTTGTAGAAATGGACTCTATGTTCCCTCTTACTAGTCTTAGACCCGGGAGATAGCTGCAACAGAACTTATTTCATACACAACTATCACATCCTTCTAGACCTATGCTGTACAAGGGCTGATATTTATTGTATTTGTATACAATTCAGTTAAAAAAGGACAGAGCAGCAGATCTCTTGGGTAACTGAAATAAACAACCACAAGAGTTTGCTGTCTCTGTCTCAGACACCTCAGTTCTTCCATGCAACAACAGTGAGATTCCTAAAGTAGAAACTACTCTCTCTGTTCCCAAATCATAGCATGTACAGGAATTAAAGTATCTAGAGCCTTGGAAAATGACAGGTTAACTAGAGCAGGAGTTGGGACTTCTGGTTCATTTCTTCACTGTTGAGTTTTGCTGCTTTAAGTGTCACATCTGGGATACCCAGAACAACTACTTATTTAGTTACCTGTTGACTCACGGGGTGCGGACTTGGAATTGGTCTGGGGGATAAATCCTCATCTTCCACACCAGAGTCGTGATCACTTGCTGACAACTTGCTGGGTGAAGAGCCTTGGGGAGAACTAAAACCAAAACAAATCACAGTAAAAATGTTTGCTTGTCAGATTTGGCAGCAGTAACAAGAAACTTCATGTTTTTCAATGTGCCATCTACAGTGAATAATTTTTCCAAGAAGCAGTTGCTATCCGTCTTCTCCCTGGTTAGCTGGGAAGTTCACCCAGCAAACAGTTCCAAGATCAAACAATGAAAATACAAATGCTGCTTTTGGGCAAGGAGATACAAACCCTCCCTCCCCACAGCCTCACACAAACACACTTTTTAAGTGACATTCTAACAGCAAAGTACTGATTTATATTTAAAAGATAGGAGGTGCTACAGTGAAGATTGTAACATTGTTTGAAGGAAAATAAAGGCCATCTTATAGTCATAGATAAAAATTTGATGGATAAGCCAGGTTCTTAAAAACCACTAAGTTTCAACCTATCCAGGTCTCGGAGCTCTGAAAAGTGGGAAGGAAAAAAAGGAATTTTTACCAACTTAAGTAGATTTCAATTAGAGATTTGCTTCAAAGGACAGATCTCACAAAGCTTAATAGAGTGAACTAAGCCTCATCAGTGAAGAAGCCTTTTTAGAAACATCCACTGTATAAATTACAACCACCAGTACCAAGTAGCTTTTCTTGGAATACAGTCAGCTTGACCATCTTATTTGAAAAATGTTAACTCTAGGAATAAACAAAAGCACAGATTTTAATGCAAGAAAATGTATGCATGGCTAAACTGACACATAGCACAAAACAGATCAAAAACCTCAATAAATATTTCATTTTTGCATATAAATGGCATCTGAAAGATTTACCTTTTGATTGGAAGTTTCTTGCAAATTCTGCTGAAGAACTCAGTTTCTGCATTTTGGTTTTCTGCACTCAACTCAAACTGGATAGGGCTCTTGTCTGACGGTTCAACATTCTGGAATGAAGTGTTCCATATTTGTGAAGCACAAAACCTTCAAACTTTCAATCACTGAGGCACTACTCCCAAAGAAACAGCTTTAAGGACATTTATGTGATTATTTGCTGCTTGTCCTCTACTTTCAAATTTTTCACCACTACAAGGAAGCAGGCAACTTCCCTTCCTGTTTAACACTGTTCTCCTGCTACTCTTGTAAAGTAGTTGGGCTAATTATAGCCATGAGCAGATGCTTCCTCACTGTAACTGCTCAGATACTCCTCCAGGGCTGTCACCACTACAGGAAACAGCAAACGTTCCTGTACTGTTTCACACACCATAGCTGGGCAACTCCTGGAAACAACAGAAGTGAGCTTCTGTGGAGAGATCTGTCATCTTCAGCAAGCTAAGCTGTCCCTAAGCTAAAGGTAGAAGGCAGTCCTGAAAACAAGGAAATCCAATTGGGAAGAGAACTGAGTACACAGCATAGCACACACATTACACTCACTGCTTCTCTGACAGAGCATAGCAGCATTTATTGAGCAAATTCACAACTCAGCTTCAGGTTCTGCACAAGCCTAGGAAAGCACATAGGGAGCTGAGATTTCCTAGAACTTCCTGAAACCTTACCAGCCATGTCCCAGACATAGTATCAAATTCCTTGAAAGAGTTACTTTGCACAAAGACAAAATTTACAATTTATAAAATTTGATGAAATTAGTAACCACTGAATTCCTTTTTGCACTCAACTTCAAGCAAAGCATGACGCTCAGCTTTGCTCTCCAGCAAGCATCACCCAGAGCAGCTGTCAGACGTGGCCAGGGTGCAGAGAGCACACCAGAGTAACAAATGGTATAGGAAGTCTGAGTCTCTGCTCAGAAGGCCAGAAGGTCACCAGTAGGAAGGAACACTAACCAAGTACAACATAGCACAGTACATTTAAAAGACAGATGCTTAATGCCATTAGAAAAGTGAGCAGTGCTGACTTTGGAAGGAATTTCTCAATTTGAGGGACAAACTGAATTTACAGTAATCACTGGGAAAAAGCAGCTTTATAGAGCTACATCATTTTCAAACTGCAGATCCATTCAGGTCACATCATAATGACTCCTTTAAGGCAAAATTTGAAGCACCACAACGCAGTAGGAAAGCAAGACACTTACTTTGAAGAGGTGCACTGTTTCATGGCAAGTTAGGATCTGAAATCCCAGCTCAGTCTGCCCACTGCATGGAACACACTCATAAAACTCCGGTTCCTTGTGTGTCAATGAATAAAGCACTATGAGAAAACTCCCAGATTCTGAAAAGACCCTAAAACAGAGGAAAGTCGCATCTTTAAATAACTTAAACAGTAAGAAGGCCCTTAGATTTTAAATACAGTGAACAAATTATCACATAGTTCAGCAAACTGGTGGATCACAGCATTTTGAGTGGTGCTGAGCTATAGATAGTGCAGATGGATTTATGACTGCAGCCACATGCAAGAATCAAAGAAAAGTAAAGAAACAGGAAAAATTCATCTCCTTTTTATTTCAAACCTTTATGATCACTTAGTACTTTAAATGAGTTTCTGGAAGACTTCAAGCATAACACAGAAGAAAACATCTGCAAGAATGATATTGTGTTTTATTTTCTTTTTAGTTTTCATTTGAAGATGCATTATAAAGCCACTTAGTGACTTGGTTATCCCTAAACATTCAAAAAACATTCATTAGCAAACACTTTTCTTTTTTTAAGGAAAATTATATTGAAGTTTTTTCATACAAGTTGGGAATAATGAGTAACAGCAATCAGCACTGAACACAAGTTCAAAGATAATGACAATAATGTGTGTTTCCAGGAAAAGGTAGAACTACTTTCAGAACAGTTTTTCTTTTTATAGCACTTGGAACATGCTTGTTTGTGGAGTTTTTTTATTTGTTTGCTTTTTCATTAAATAATATATGTGATAGAAAAGTAGAAACAGGATGCTTGAAAAACACATTCACACAACTTCAAAATTATACTTACAGCTTAAAGAGTTAAAAATGTATGATGCACAGATTAGGCAGTTAGCCTGCAGAGGTTAATGCTGTTTGCACGGTTCATCAAATCTCCCTAATCCACTTCCATGATGGAATCAGTGGAAGTTAATGAGAGTCAAGCATCTAACTTGCCTATCTAATAATCTAATTGGTCTCTTATCTGTGTTTGGACATATTTCAGTTGTTAAGGGAAAGAAGTCTATTTTGTAATTGCAGACAAATGTGTTCACCAAATGTGGGTGTATTTCATAATTTAGAAAGAAGTGTGGTCAATCAGAAGTGCTTATGCATACAGCATATTTTAAAGTCTTATTTACCTGAGGTGCAGTTTTAAACTATAAACACCTGAACTGTCTCCCAGCTTCCATACAAATAGAACTTGGCAAATGTTACAAGTGAAAAGATGTAGACAATGAGGAACGATTATACACCAACATCACAATGAAAAAAATACCCCAGGAATGCAAACACACTTACAAAAACTGAACATTTAACAGGAAGTCGTAACAGGACAGCAGAGGCTGCAAATCAATATGCTTCAATATGTTGGTCAGCCACAACCAGTAAGAAAACTTATCTCAAAGAAAATACCCCTAAGCAAAGTTCAAAACCAAAACCCCACCACTGTTTAAACTACTGTTTCCTGCTTGTGGCTTCTTATTTAAACTAAAATGCAGTGACCTCAATGATATTAATGTTTACCCTTCTCTGACTTTGTGATATCAGCTCAGCTTTCCAACACTTCGGTCACCGAAAATTTTTGTGCAAAAGCCAAAACCAAAAAGAACATTTAAACCAGACAGCCTTACCTCTACACAACCTATAAATCACAGAATTTCCTCACAGATCTTTGAGGAGAGCCCATGTTGTCATACATTTCTGTGGAATACTTTTTTACGTAGCCAATAGCTTCTATGTTTTACCTATAAAAGTGACTTGCCTTTCTTGAATTGAAGAACTGAATAAATATCGCAAGCAACAGGCCCAGACTTGAGGACTACAGATATGAGTAACTCCACTCAGCCAACTAGAAATAAGAAAAAAATCTAATTACAGACAGTTCTGTTACCAAGTTTCTGCTATGTAATCCCTCAGATACATCTCAAATCAACGTGTGTATTAATCTGGACACTTACACTCCAACTAATGGCAGAGCATAAGCCTTGGGATCAGACTCAAGCAGCAAAAGCAATTTTCGTGTTTGGTCCATAGTAACGTAGCTAAAAGAAAGCAGAAGTTGGGTTTTTTTAGTATTTTTCAGAAAAAACATCATGAAGAGACAAGTACGAGGTTAGAAAACAACGTAAGAAAAGAAGTTTGGGAAAGAAAAATAAAAAATCAAAACTACTCTTACTCCACACACTTACAGCAACTCCCCAGCTTTTCATCAATTCCCAGTGTATCAAAGAATTATCAAGGAAAAATTTATTTCGTACTATTTGTAGTATTTTTGTGAATATTAGAATTAGTATTTGTAACAAATCCAGAAGTACAATTCATGTTAAATTTGAAGAGTAACCTTTAGAGAGACATTTAATGACAATAATGCCAAATAAATTTATTACAATAAATAAAATTACATTCAGTTGCTTCAAATTGTTTCCCTGATCTATCCTTAGTTCATCCTACTAAATGAGTTACCAGTCAGAATGATGACTCCACAACACCATCTCAGAAGCACAATTAACTAAAAAAAGCTTTGGTTTGCATTCATCTGATTTTAATTGTAGGGCAAGCACTGATGTTGTTTAAAAAGCTGGAAGCTATTTATATTTATTATGTTAACTAGAGGTGTGTTCCCCTGCCCCAGCAGGAAAATCCTTTTACTGAAGCCAAAAGCAAGAACTCCTACTGAACCAGTTAATGCTTTTGCTCCACCCCATTTCCTGTTTCTTGTTCATAACTTTTAATATATTTCCAAGGCCACAAGACATGTTATTTTTATGCCAGTTATTTTACTAAAAAGCAAAGTACAGTTGAGATCTCTCCTACCTACCTCCTTTAGGAAAGGCAACAAACTGACAGGCAACTTTGACAGCTTTAGCACCACCCTTTACTCACCCACATTTGTAAGTTCCTTGAACTTGTGCAATATTCATAGGACTGTTCAAATTCCTTGCTAGGGCTGTTGGAATAATTGGGACAGACTTCACAGGGGTGTATTCCAAGATATTCGCCACAGTAAGAGAAGCCCAGCGAAAATGAAAATGCAGATTATCCAGGTTTTCTGTGAAAACAATGTGAGCTCTAACAGTGAGTAGCTTAGAAAGATCCAGAGATTCTTTACTGCACAGACTCTGCTGCAGACCCTAGAAGTGGGGAAAAAAAAAAGAGTTAAATACACTAAATTATTTCCATATGATTACCATGATTCAAGATGTAATACACTAGGAACTCAAATCATTCATCACAGCTACTACTGCAATAGGTACTAGACAAAAAGCCATTAACCCAGGCCTTCAAAGCTCACTGCTCTACTGAATATAATGACTAACGCAGAATACACTTCAAAATTAGCTATGCACACCTTAGCATTGCTTTATGATGTATTAGAAAACCTGGGGTTACTTCAATTATATAAAAATTAATATAATAACAGACAACTAAAAGGCTCAAGCTGATCTGTCAAAGTTTTCATACTTGAATTCAAGAAATCTGTAATTTAACATCTGGATGTATCATCATGAGAAAGTTCAGATGTGAATTCAGCAAGCTTAATTTGTATTATAAAACACCACACACTACAACAACTACAGGGAAAAGCCTACAGGAATGGAAAGTGTATTTAGTAGATTACATATCTACAGCAGAGCACAGAAGGAACAGGCACACATTTCAGCTGTGGCTGCTAACATACATAGGGCTTTACACGTTTTGGGCGAGTCACTTGCCTAGCAACACTTCAGCAACAACTGCCTAAATACCACAACTCATGAATGATAGTTTTGAGGGAAAAAAGACATAAAAAGCTGTTTTCTCTTGTTTAAGTAAGTTTGCTGCAATCACTTTTGTTTTGCTGGTTTTGGTGGTTGGACCAGCTGAAAAACTTTGGCCAGTCAGCAAGATTTTAGTCCAAGATTGAAGACTGTGTGAGCCTTAAACACCTGTGAAGACTGATTTCAAGTATCCAATACACTTTTCAATGACACTCAAAGCAGCTCATTTCACACAATTAACTACATAGTCTTGCTGCAGCCATAACCTTGCTGTGCTGGAAATCAAGCCCTGTGCATAGTCCAGTGTCCTTCCTAGCAGACAGTTCATTGTTTAAGAGACCCAAAAGCTGCTAAGAGCTGCCTACCTTGAAAGCCAAGCTGATGTCTTCAACACTGTGCACTATAATATTATCCGAACAAGGTCCCCAGGCATTAACTGTGCATGGAATCAAAAAGTCTCCAGGAAGGGATGCAGTCGGAATTTTGCCCGATCCACCAGCAACTTCTCGGCCAGGATCAAAGCGGTCTATTGTTAGCGTTATGCCTTCCCCATCTTCAAAATAAATAAATAAAGTTAGAGTCCAAGAGCAACAACTCAGGCTCCTTAATGACAGCTTAACCAACCAATTTAATTGCCTGTCTATCTCATGTTTAGAATTACCTTCATCTACTGCCAGGGTCCCAAGCAAAAAACAGGAAAGTGATTTCTTTTCATTCTGCTTAGCATGGCGATAGGCAAGCCGCAAGGTTTTCTCCACCAGAGATAGCCTGGGGTTTCTATAAAGAGACAATAAGCAAGTTTAAGTCACAAAATCTTTTTAATGCTTGTTTTTAAAAAGTATCACTTATCCATATGGGAAGAAAATGGAAAGAAATTTTAAGTTTCTTTAGACTGATGCATCTTCAAGCCACTGGACTGCGTTACATAAAGGAAAGGAAACTCAAATCTTTCCAATGAAAATCCCTATATGCTTATTAACAAACACACTGCTTCCTTTTCCTTTGGGCCTTGTCATACAACAGAATCAAAGGATAAAATGAGGCTTTGCATCACACAATCCATACTTTATTTTAACCTTCAGCTTCCCCAAAAAGGTTACTGATACCTGTAATAGGTGATGTGTGCGCCAATGACATCACCCATGGGGACTGGGTCCCAAAGTGCACACTTGGACAGAGGGAAGCTGAAAGGGACCATCCTTTTGGGAACAAACCTGGGAAGATCAAAGAGATAAAAAAATGGATTAAGGTACATAGTTATCTTAAAATGTTTAAAAGAAGGAACAAAGGCATGACACAGTAAGAAAACGAAGAAACAGGATACATAAACTGTTAATACTTTTTTTGTTTTAAGTCCAGGCCGACAACACAGAAACTTTGTCCTACGAAGTTGTCAGAGTTACGAAGTTAACACAAAACTTTTATTGTCCACCTAACAGTTTCTTTGTGGAACCTTGGAAAATGTGTAGGCCAAAATACAAGCTTGCAGATAAAGCTTCAGGAAAAGCTGCTCTGGATATAGTTTAGGGAAAAAAAGAGTTATCTCTACTTAGAAACTTCCATGGCACACAAAAACTGATTTAGCAAATTTAACACTAGATCAGCTTCCCAAAGCCCTGTTTCAGTCGTTGGATTTCAAGTGAGCATTCAAACCACTTAAACTTTGAAGACTTCTGAAATAAAGCCCTGGCTTAACTCAAATAATATAGTGCAAAACTTGCACTCAAACTTCAAAGAACCCTTAAGAAATTAGTATGTAATCACATTAATTTAGTTACAGGAGCAGGATTAGATTTTTTTGAGGTGCCTAAACAAAGTAACACACAAAACAATTGACAGCCCATATTATTTAGCAAATACCTCAATACCTATTAACAAAGAAGCAAGAATTTTCTTTGTAGTTATCTCAAGCATGAAACTTTGCCAAGCAAAGGTGCTTCCTCTGCTCTTCAACTTGCCAGGAAAGAACTTTATTTTTAAGGCAGTCCTCGAAGGAACTCAGCCCCCTCTCATGTTTCCAGCCGCAGTTAATTAACTCCTATTAAAAGTCAAATGCCCAAATAAGCCTCAAACTTAAGTTTGAAAAATAGGTAATTTTTTTAAAGCACCACTGTTTCCACTTGACAAGCACGAAGCAGAAACCCACCCCCCCACCTCCCATAGCTCTTTATACCCAGTGCTGCACTCGCAGAGGGGCACCAGGCGCCGTGTGCCCGGCGGGGCTGAGGGCGATGCGGGCCCTCCCGGCGCCAAGCGAGTACCTCAGATCCGGGCCGGGCCGAACGGGGTCTGGGCAGAGCCGCAGCTCTGCACTCTCCTCTTCTCCCTCTCCCCGGCGCAGGGCCTGGCCGCTGCAGCCCCCGGCTCGGCCGGGCAGCGGCCGTGAGAGAGGCGCGGCGGCGCCGGTGTCCCCGCGGGCTCCAAGCCCCGCACCGCCGCTCCCGCCGCGTCCCGCCCGCCCCGCCGCCTCCTGCGGCCCCGGCC
>VWZT01002560.1:42662-64453 GCA_013397055.1 Pachycephala philippinensis | reverse complement strand
CCGCCCCGCCCCGCCCGGGACCCGGAAGCACTTTCCCTCCGCGGGGACAGCGCGGCAGCGGCGGCGGTGGCACAGTCACAGCCCCGGTCACAGCCCCGGCCTCGGCCCCGCCGCTCCCCGCCCGCCCTTCGGCCGCCCCACGGCCGCCGCCCCGCCGCCGCTGTCCTGCTGCTGCAACGCCGCCGCGTCCTTCTCCTCATGAAGCCCGTCGTCGTCTTCGTCCTCGGCGGGCCCGGGGCGGGCAAGGGGACGCAGTGCACTCGCATCGTGGAGGTGAGGTGCAGGGGGTGCGGGACTGCACGGCCTGGCGACCCGCCGCGCCCCGGCCGCGGGGGGCGCTGGGAGTTGTAGGATCCCTCTGTGGGGTCCGTGACCCTCTTTTGGGTGGTCGCTTGGGGGTCGTGTCCCGCTCCGCTCGGTGGCGGGACCCTCATCTGCCTTTCGGTCTGGTCTCTTGTCGAGTCTCCATCCGTTCCTCGGCCCTTCGAGGCGATAAATAAAAATAACTGACCCACATGTCCCCGTTAGTGGGTGAAGTGGTGGGGCAGCCCCTCCGTTCCCTTCCAGGCCCTGTCAGGCCGCCTAGCCTTTTCCCTTCTCCTGCCTTTTCCCTCAGCCCCGCGGGATCACACCCCTCTGGTGGGTCTGCTGGGGACGCCACTGGGGTTTTTGCTCTTGGGGTCTGGAGGCTGCCCCGGTTTTGGCCGGGAGCACCGACTGCCCGCAGTGCCTTGGCGGAGGGGCAGGACAGCGGCCCTGGAGAAGTTTCCAGCTGCCCGGGCGGTGCTGCCTTGTCAGGCCAGTCCTGCAGCCCATCCCGAGTGGGTGGCTCCGTACACGTCTGCATGGCCACGTAGGTGGCTGCGGGACTGCCACCCGGATGCTCAAGCAGCCGGGGCTGTGGCCTGGAAGAGGAGGTGAGGTGTCTTACAGCGATTGGGAATACGTGCACTTGAAATGGATCAAGGTCCATGTCTTCTAAGGCCTGTCCCATGAATGTTACAGCTGGTACAGCAGACGTTGCAGGGTGTTGGCTTTTTGACCCAGTGCCATCTCAGTAAGTTGTGGAAGTAATATGTTAAAAATAGAATAATTTTTTTTTCGGTGACACAATATGATAGAGGTCAAAGGATATCCTGATTGCATACGTGGTTCATGTTGTTCCTTCTTTTTAAAGAGCCTGACAGTATAATTTTACTAAACTTTCAGTTATATTATCAAATTTTCAGTTTTCCAAATACATTTTTTCTGGTCTTTCGAGACAACAAATATCTCAGAAAGAACGGTGGATGATATGTGGTGTAGTACTGTCCTTTTAAACACCAAAAACCGCAGGGGTAATTACACTATATCCAGGTGGATAATTACGGAAGTAGTTAGGGCTGAATGCTTCCAAACGTGTGTATGTTGGATTTGAAACAGCTCTTTTATCTTTTTTTTTTCCTTTTTTTCTACTGAGCAGTTGTATGTACTTTTCTTATTAAAAGCCATATAGGATCAAAGCTTATCCACACTTTCACTGAAAGAAATGGGTAAGAACTGTGGTGATGCCCATGTTCCTGAAACTATTGGTGGGAAAAAAACCCAAAACTCCTGGAACAGACACGTTGTGTGTGTCCTCTGTTGTGGTGGTGCCCTGGGAGTGCTGTTACAGTTTATCCACGCCGCTGTTACATCCCAGACCTCAGTGTTGTATAACTAAGTTAAGTGAATTTGGTCCAGACTAAAAAATGCCGTTATGACTTTAGATCTGAAGGATTTAAACCTCAAGTTACAGACTTGCATTCAAACCAGCATATTCATTAAATTAAATTGTGGGATGGAAGGTTCATAGTGCTCATAAAGCCTTTTTGGTAAGGTCAAATTCAGCCCCTGGCACGTAGCAAACAAATGAGCTTAAACTATAGGGGAACCTTGTAGGCTGTCATTAATGGCTTTCACTAAACCATTAGTGTAGCCTCAGGGCTGAAGTACCTTGTGTGGCTGCTAGGCTGTGTTTAGGAGGATAAATGCCTATGGCTGGATAGGCTGATATAATTGGATAAAGACCACTTTATTAGGAGGAGTTCAAATGAGCCATTGCTACTCAAATTGTATTTCCAGCTAGAAAGGAAAGAAGAAAAACCTTGCTTGTGCTGTATTTGTTTTCTTCTCTAAGCCTGGAAAGGGAAATCCAAATTGGAATAAATGCAAATTTGCTTTAATTCTGCTAATCCTGTTCGCCACATGGAAAGAAGTTCATTGAAGTCAGTGGGCTGACAGTAGAAAGCACTCAGACCTGTTGAATGCAAAGGACAACCTTCCTGCTGGCTCAGACACCTCCATGAGAGTCACTGGCTAAACTGGGAGGCACAAAAGGTCTGAGGTAGTTTAAAGAGCAGTGGGACTGATGCAAGTGTGCTGGAAAACTTTAGAAAAAGGGCACATGAACAGAGAAGTGTGGGTGAAACACAGCAGAGGTACTGGAGAGCAGCAGCTTTTCTAAGCACAGATCCTCAACCTGGCCCCTGGCAGCCCCCAGAGAGCCCTGCTGCAGGCGAGTGAGCAGCCTGTGTGCAGTCAATGCTGCCTTTAAGTTGGAAGTGTATTTTTATTTGTATTTTAAACCCTCTTGGCAGCTTGCCACAGAGAAAAGGGGGTTCTAGCTGAGTAATAATAAACCTCATTCATCCTTGTTGTAAATGGACTGAATAATATTAGTTTACACTTGGAATGAATCTGACCCAGTATCTTGCTGTAGAGATGAAGGTTGTGCTGAACAAAAAGTCAGTATGAGCTATAAATATGTCTCGGTTGCTATTCATACTGGGGATTTGGGACAGAGCACATCACATGTGGAAGAAGTCTCATTTGGCTGAGGTGAGATCTTGTATGATTTTAGCATCAAACCATTTTTATTAAAAAACAAGGGTGTCTGTGTTTTGTAGAGTAAAGGGGATATCATGTACTTACTACCTGGGAATGATTTCTCGAAGAAGTGTTGTAATTTTTTTGCTGACTGTGCTTTATGTTCCCAAAAAAGGGAGATGGGTATCCTGTGTGGTAGGTAAAATATCTGTTTGTTAAGTACTAGCCTGAATCATAACTGCTCAATATGTGTGTGCTGGAGTCCCTGAATGTGGAGAAGGCATGTATTTGTGCCAAATTTGGACACAAATGGAGAAATTATTTGAGAGAAGAAGATGTAAAACAAGTGGAAATGGGTATTGACACAATGTAAGAAAGGGAACAGTGGGTAAATGATTAGGATTCTTTATCTCCACAGATAAGGTTGGATGGGACAGCTGAACCAGGCTGGTTTTCTCCAATACAGAGGGAAGACTCAACTCCTGTATGTTCCACAGATACACGGAATTGTCAGGGAAATGCAAATGCAGCAGAACTGCTGCTGTTCTGGAGCAGTTCCTCCTATTTAGAGAGGGATGAAGCAGAATTCCCTCTTAAGTTCTTATCCTCTCCCTTCCAGCTCTGCAGATTAACTCCTGAAACCTTCCACAGCTTTGTTAGGTGGAGCTTGCCATCATCTGGGACTGTTGCGTAGCTGTCATGTGAGGCACAATATTTGAGCTGTAGTTGAATGATGTCATTTGAATGCAGGTTCTTGCAATAACCTTCATGCTTTCCACAGTGTATGTTCTGTGACTGTGAGATAATGAAATGTGCTTTATTGCTGACTTCTGAACTTTGCTTATAAAATCGTTACAGTAAAGTCAAGGAAAAAAAATGCATTCAGCAAATCTGCACAAAATGTGCTTTCTTGTGCTTAAATTTTAAATCCTTATAACCTCTGCCTGAGATGCAAAGCTCTTTCGTTGGTGGGAAGAATAATAACTAAATCACTTGTCTTTATTCCAAGCAAGGTTTGAGATGTACTTTTTTGTCTGTTTGTTTTGGCAAGGTGATCTGTAGAGATTTGGGGTATGTAAGACATCGCTCTCAGTGTACCTAAAATATAATTCACCTGCACCACAGTCCTATCCTGTATGTTTGTGGTTAAATCTGAAATTAATTCCACAAGGTGGGATGCTGAGCCTTCTCAGTTTTATAAGAGCATAAGTTAATATCCAAATGGAAAAAGCTGTTAAGTTGCTTTGGGATATATGATAAGGAGATTTCCTAGGGTGAAGGAAACAATGCAAAGAAGAACTCATTGTATCAGAAATGCTCCTCTGAAAGTAGCAGAGGATTTAGGTTTTGCTGTCATGTGTTAATTGTCTTCTAGAAGTCTGCTGAGATACAGCGTTAACTTCCTTGAAATAAAAACAGGGTTTAAATTGTTTGCTTTAAACTCAGCTTCTGAAATCTCTTTAATGAGTGTCAAATATCAGTATTCTACTTAGCCTTAAGTTCTCATAGTTGATTTTTAGAATATAAATTTATATTTCTGAACGTTGGAGCTTTTTTTAAAAAACGTGGTGAGTGTTTAAATCTACCCCCTGAAGATTTATCCCTGAACATTTCCATTTTGCAGAACACTGGGCATTAAATTTTGGACTTTTCTGAATATGCTGGGTGCCTTGTATTGAATCATATCTCCTGAAGCACTGGGGTGCTCTGTTTGCCCCCCTCTCCCTTGGAGGCACTGTCAGTGTTGTGTGTTTTGGTTTGTTAATGTGGGGGTTTTGTTTGTTTTTCCTTTCCAGAGACAAGAACATTTTTCAAACTAAGAAAATTTCTTCCATTTTGTTTTAAATTGGAATAAGCAGACAGGAGGTCTGTTAGTGCATTATAGTCTGTACCCCAAAGATTTAATTCCATGTGCTAATAGGACAGACAAAAGCTTTCTAGGTTAAAAAAACCCCGAAGGCTGCAGGCTTTACACAGTTCTATTTTTATTTTAACTAGCTCTTGAATGGTGTATGTAGCAGATTTTGGTTGTTTATTAAGGTCACCCAAGATATGACAGGTCAGAACTGGGGCAATAAAAGTTTGTATTTTATTTGTTTAAATCTTAAGCCCTGTGACTTTCATTTTCAAACTAACAATGATAAGCCAAGATAGGAGTCAAGGTCAAAGCAGTAATTTGTGTTTCTCTTGCTTCTTGGCTTCTGCTCCCTTAAGGAAGTCTCAAGCTGTGTGTTCAGTGGGGAGATGTGTTGCAGGACCACACAGGGCTGAATCAGAAATAAACCCTGTGCCCCTCGGAAGGGGCTGTGGAAGGAGTCCCAGCGGCAGCTGCCGCACACCAGCGATCCTTCCTGACACCAGCGATCCTTCCTGATTCCTCTGATCCTTCCTGAGTGCCCGGGATTGCCGGGGCAGACTCCGCCTGGTTCCAGTGTGACACAGATGTGACTCTTGGATTTCCAGTTCTATTCATCTGTTTATTGTATTTACCGAAAACAAAGCGTGTTCTGTCTGCAGAGTGAAAGTTGCAAATCCCGGCTGACAGAAGGAAGCTGGAAGGGCTGGAGGGCAGGGGAGGGAAGGGCATCCCGGGGAGGCTGCAGTCTCGGGTTGGAATTTGGAGATGTGGAGCACACAGCTTGTGTGTCCCAGTTTGTCCTGCTGCGTGGGGACGGATTGACCAGGCAGAGACAAACAGCAGCTGGTGTTCTGCTCTGCTCTATCCACTGCTGCTGTGGTGGGATTGATGGAAACTTGAGCTTGCCTTTCCATTTCACTGGGATTTTTTTAAAAATAATTTTTATGTTTTAGTTTTTTTAAAGCAAAAGAGGAGGATGTCTAGGGTGGTGCTGAAGACAGCACTTTTTCATTCAGAATTGACTTTAGTTATATTTGGAGACCCATAATTCAAAAAAAAGGTTTTAAAAATAATGAGAATTTGTGTAATAAGTAGATGTGGTGCTCACGCTACTCTTGCCAGTTTTAATCAAGGTGTTCAGGGCACAAAAGTTTCTTTTATTTTAGGTGAGAGAAACCCTCAGCAAGTGTCCTGAATTGGAGCAAATCATTGCAGCATGAAGGGCTTGCACTACTTGTGTAATAATGAGAACTTGTGTAATAGTAACTTACCGATTTAATCTTTTTTATTCTTCTAGATCACACCAGTCTGACAGCATAGCAGAAAACATTGTCTCTGAAATACATTTTAGAATATTTAATTCTATATTTTCTTTTTTCTTCTCCGTAATATCAAAATCTCTCCAGATTTTAGGTGCTTGGCATCCAAGTATTTGGAAATACTTTTTTGACCTAATTTTTTTTTTCCAAGTCGTCCTTTCAGTCTGACATTATGTATCTAGCAAGAACCGGGGAAACTGCTTTTTCATTGTCTGGCAACCACAATCCTGCTGCCTTTTTGATTGCAGAGGAGAAGGATTAGGCAGGAGTGGCAACGAGTCCCGTTCTGGGGATTGCATCAAGATGTGCTTGGCACTGCTGGAAAGTCCTGCTGGCACAAGGCAGACCTTGTCAGGACATGAGAGTGTTTTGACCCGTGTTTCGTGTGGTTACATCACAGTCTCTTCTGCAAGCCCTTGGCTCTGCGATGATTTGCTCCAGTGCAGGACGCTTGCTGAGGGTTTCTCTCACCTAAAATGAAAGAAAACTTTGTGTCCTGAATGCCTTGATTAAAACTGGCAAGGGTAGCGTGAGCACCACATCTCTGAAGCCTTCTGTGTGTGGAGCAGCAGCCAAGCCATTCTCTCCCCTTGTTTGCATTGTTTAAACCGACGTGTTTTCTTTGGCTCTTGGCTCAGTACAGTTAACAAATAGATGTTTTGCCCCTGAAGGAGAGGTTTGTTTTTCTTATTGCCTGGTTAAGCCATTCTGAGGGTTAGTCTTGAATATAATTTATTATTATCTCAAACAAGTCTATTTGTACAACAGCACTTTAAAACACTTCTGTCTTTTACTTTTCACTTCAGCCGTTAAAAACTACTTTAGTTTGCTGTTGCAAAAGACGGAGAATTCCAAAAATTGTCTGACTCAATTTTGTTTTCATGCATGAGAAGGGAAATGCCAAGGAAAATTAAATGGTTTGGTAATCCTCTAAAACCTAAGGGATTATATTTTCCTCCTGTTTTCTCCTTTGTAGAAATGCGATGTTAAAAAAATCATCATTCTATAACTTTAGCAAGAAGAACTGCGTGTTAATGTAGCATTAAGAGTAATGTTTCTTGCTTATAAGGAACAGTTTATTCTGGTTTATGGCTTCTGTAGGTTATAAATATTTAGATTTGCAATTAGTTAGGCATATCCAAATGCAATGTACATTAAAGCAAGAGTACAGTGAGCTTACAGAGGATGTCTGTGGAGCTTTTCCTTCACAGTTACTTACAGCAAAATCTTGCTTCTGTTTTTTGCCAACTGTGTACAGTTTTGGAGATTTAGGTAATTATATCCCTTCTTAAATTATGACTATGGCAGAACGAACTTTCCATGCTTTTGTGGGTGAAATTGGAAAGCAACTGAAATGTTTTAAAGTCACTTAGTGGGTTGTGTAATATTTCTGTTGTACTTAGTTTGGAAGCCAAGTTTTTAAATCCTGAGTTCACAGCCTCACCAAGTGTGTAGTCACATTATTATGCCTCTCAGACACCTTGTTTGAAATTTGCTTTGGATGTTGCTGCAGCCAAACTGATAACCCTGAAGTTTTTTGCTGCTGCTTTTGTTTTGTGTAAAAACTTTCAGATGAGAATGTATGCGTGTGCTCTGTTTTGGATGTATAGCTAGCTTAGGAAATCACCAAGGGGATGTCTTTATTGCCTGTTTTTATGGACTGTATTTGGTCAAGGAGCATAGTGCACTTTGTTAGTTTTCTTGCGGTGTTAAATGAGCTGAGAAAATTATTATTTTGTGCTGTGAAATTGCCTTTGTAACAATGCATTTCTCTTTGGTAGGAATGTATGTGTATGCTTACACTAGGTATCTATTTACAATGATAAATGCCTGAGAAATTCAAGTGTAAAAAATACTTTCCATCAGTATTTTTTATTAGTGACTATTTTAGCTGTAGTTTGAGGTGAAAGAGCAATGATGTGTACTGTTTTCCTGCACGCTGCTATCAGATTGATAGATTTGAACCTGATCTCTCTGCTCTCTCTGTTTACTCTACATGGTGTGATAGAGGGTGGCACCAGTGTAGCTGTTTACCTTCATCTGCCACGTCATCCTTAGGAGAAGTCACTGGTTTTCCCCAGGGGCTGCTCTCCAAGTCTGTCATGGTCATCCCAGGGAAGGAGGTAGCAGGGGCAAGGAGGGCTGTGCAGCTGCCGTGTTGTAGGTGATTTTTACCAAGGTAGGAGAGGAAGTTGATGCCAGCACCACACGAACATAGGGATTTCTGACTTATCCTGTGCTTGGGACATTCCTCCAGCTCCAAAGAACCTGCAATCCCCTTACGTGTTTTCTTTAAGTAGGTAATTAAACAAAATTATTGTCTTGTCTTGTTTCCAAACACAACAAAATTGCCTTTGAAAACTGTACACAAATACCTGACCAAAGCCCTGTTGAGCATTTTACCCAAGGATGTCCAGTTCTGGTCCCCTCGCTTCAAAAAGACATTGAGGTGCTGAAATGTGCCCAGAGAAGGGTAATGGAGCTGGGGAAGGGTCTGGAGAGTGAGTCCTGTAAGCAGCAGCTGAGGGAGCTGGGGGTGTTTAGCCTGAAGAAGAGGAGACTTGGGGGAAACCTTGTCATTCACAACTCCCTGAAAGGAGTTTTACTAAGGTAAGAGTCAGCCTCTTCTCCCAGGCAACCAGGAACAGAACAAGAGGAAATGGCCTGAAGCTGCACCAGGGGAGGTTCGGTTTGAACATCTGGAAGAATTTCATCACTGAAATGGTTGTCAGACACTGGAACAGGCTGCCCAGGGAGGTGGTGGAGTCACCATTCATGGAAGCATTCAAGAAACAACTGCATGTGGCACTTAAAGCTTTGGTTTCGTTGTCACAATGGTGTTTGGCCAAAGGCTGGACTCAGTGATCTTGGAGGTCTTTTCCATCTTTCATGACTCTGTGATTCTCACTGTGCATGCTCTGTGCAGAGTGTGCTGTATTGCACACTGAAGATAAAACAAATCCATCACTAGCAAGATGCAATTCCCTGGGTTTTGCTGTTGCAATGCAAGGATAAATAGAGCTGACACTGTTGCCTGATGTTAGGTTTGCACAAGTGCTGTGACTGAAGGGAGGCTGTGTTTGTTTTGCTGTTGCAGAAATACGGCTACACGCACCTTTCTGCCGGTGACCTCCTCCGCGATGAGCGGAAAAGGCCGGGCTCCCAGTATGGAGAACTCATTGAGAACTACATTAAGGAGGGGGAAATCGTGCCAGTTGAAATAACAATCAGCCTGCTGAAGAGGGTAAGGAAAGGGCTATTTCCTTGCAGGGTCACGCTTGCAGACTAAGCAACAAAGCAGTGGCTGTGTTCTGACAGAACTGCCTTTCCTCCAGAGTGAGCGGTATGAATGGGCAGACACGGAGGTGCTTCTCTCAGCAATTACTTGTGTTTCTTTCTGACTGCTGGAGAGCTGATGGCCTCTCCTACCTAGGGATCTGTGAAAATTGATTATTTTTATTTTCCTTAATTTTTTAGTAGCTCTGGAAAAATCAGTGAAATGTTTTTCTTATTTCCCTGTACTAGCTTTTGGACCTCTTGGTCCAGTCAGTCGTATTTGATTGGAGGTTAGAGGCCTTCAAAGCACTAAGATTTGGAAGTTTAATCACAAAACAGATAGTCAGGTGAAGGAGAAGAGCACCTACTGATGTTCTCGTGGAAGGAAAAGCTCCAGCCTTTATCCTTATTGGATGTCAATGAAAACAATGGGAGTATCTCTTTTAAGTCAAAAAAAGGCTGCTGTTAGTGGCACTAAATTTATCTGGAGCTTTTCCCTTAGAATTGACTCTAGATCAGGGATGTTTTGATGTCTTATTGTGTAAAGACACTTCCCAGTATCTTGTAGAAAATCAGCTTTAAAGCTGGGATTGTGTTATGAGATTTTGAGCTTTGTGAAATAATGAATTCAGTTTGAACAATAGCTGTGTTGGTGCATCAGTGAATTAACCAGCATGCATTGAAAGTGAAACAAAAGCACATTTTGTAAATCTGCAATAATCCTAAAATAAATGCTTCTCAACTTACCATGTCAACATTTGGGGGGTAAATTAATAAGTAGATAAATCAGTGTATGTGCAGGAGATTGTGAACTGAATTATCTTTTATCAGGCTATGGATCAAACAATGGCTGCCAATTCCCAGAAGAACAAGTTTTTGATTGATGGATTTCCCAGGAATGAAGATAATCTTCAAGGCTGGAATAAGACTATGGATGGAAAGGCGGATGTTTCCTTTGTTCTCTTTTTCGATTGTGACAATGAGGTAATGAAGTGTGTAATTCTGTAACTTCCTTTCTTGCAATATTGTGAGAATCATTCAAGAAGAACAATTAAACTCTGTCAGGGAGAATGGACTAATGTAAGAGTAGAAGGAAAACTTGGCCTGTGAGTTTGAAGGATTTTTTGGCAACTTGTTTTAGCAGATGAAAAGCTGCATGTTTATTGAATAGACAGCTAATGACACTTGATATAATCATATGTAAATAAATTATATTGAGGAAGTACTCCGGGCAGTTTCATTCTTAAAGAAAATTTATCAAAACTTTAAATACATTTTACAAAATTATTTGGTTACTTTTCAGAAAATACTACTTTGTTTACTCTTAGTAATTTGTTGTTTAGTCCAAAATGAAATTGATACAAAGTCTGCTTTAATTCTAGAGTGCAGCAGCAATCTTTATTTTCTTAATTACTAGCTATGCTATAGGATAGTCAGTAATCAACATTTTATTCAGCAAGTCATTAGATTACAAGGGCATTTTGACAGTGATGCATTACATTCATTTAACAAGTGCCATGATGTGCTGTCTCTTTAATATGTCAGTGCCCTTGAGCATAAAAACTGATATGAATATCCCAGCACCTTAAACTGACTTTTTTCCTTTTACCCCTTCCCCCAACTTCCTGAGATTTTGTTACTTTTTTTTTACATATTTGCAATTATTTTGTAATCCTAAAGAGCATGTGAGGGATTATTTTTTTTCTGTTAAAACCTTGAATAAGACTAAATTTTTTCACTTGGTGGGGCTTTAATTTTGGAATTCTGATTTTTTTTACTAGATCTAAAAATAGACAATGCTTAAATAATCCTTACCATGATTGTACTGTGTAGGAAAAAATAATTTTTAACCATTGTCCTCTTGCATGAGTAGGATAGATGTATTCATGGAGTGTACATGAGTCAGCTTTGCTTATTTAACTAAAGGTTTAAAAAAGTTTATTGGGACACTTCTAGCTGTCGTTAGTTCTTCATTTTTCACTTAGATTTTGAAGTCTTCATTATAGCCATATCAAGTAAGAACATTTTAACTGACAATAACTTGGTATTGTCAGTTTGCTTTACAAAACTCTTGAGAGAACATACAGTGACTTTCCTTTAGTGCAGACATATATTAATAGTCCCATTTGACAGGCTGCTTTTCAGAAAGTCTGAACACATCCTTGAAAATCAGGTAATTCTCTTTTTCAAATGTCTCAGGTCAGAGATCCAGTCAAACCACGGAGCTTGATGCTGCTTTTACTTCCTCTGACCCCAGTCCCGTTTTAATAAACTGCAGTGTAAACCATCACCCTTCTTCTGTGGAAGAACCTAACTTCCCTTGTGAGTTCTGCTTACATCCACCAGATCTGGACTGTGTTTTGTGTACCAGGCCAATTTAGATTTTCAGGATTTTTGTTTGTTCCTGCTCTCAGGGTAATGGCAGCTTGTGTTCCTGGTTGTAGTCATCCTTATGGTGTTTTTTTGTAGATCTGTATCGGCCGCTGTCTCGAAAGAGGCAAGAGCAGTGGTAGGAGTGATGATAACCGGGAGAGCTTGGAAAAGAGGTACTGTCTTCAAAACTTTTCAGTTCCCTTCTCTTTGTACTTCACTATGTAATGTGGTTTTTTCTCCCTGTGCTTTCTCTTAGAATTCATACATATCTGCAGTCTACTAGGCCTATCATAGACTTGTATGAGAGAATGGGAAAAGTTAGGAAAGTGGATGCCTCTAAATCTGTTGATGAAGTAAGTATATAAGCCGAAAAACCATGGGGATGACAGTGGCAGGGTACATATTTTTGGCATTCTTCTGAGATGTGTGTGTGTGGTTAGTCTGCTAATTAAGCACTGATGTTAGTACTGGGGGAGGTTGTGGAACTCTTGATTTGACTCTTGAAGGACCGAGTAAGATGTGAATAACTTGATGAAATTGATTAGTTCTGCTTGAGTGTGAGCTGGACTAAACACATTTCCAGGGTCTTGCCTTTTCCATTTTCATGAGCTTTTGCTCTTCTGAAGTAGTGTTGCTCTTCTGTCTGCTTCCCAAAATTGATGCCGATTTCACTGTTAAAGAATTACTGTGAATGTTCTAAAAAAACCCTATATATTTTAAAAAATACTTTCAAGTACTGTTTATGTTGGTTTAACTTGAAGTAACTGTTTGATGAACTCTTCATAAAATTCTTCTTTATCTTTTTAGGTTTTTGAAAACGTTGTACAAATTTTTGACAAAGAAGGCTAATTCCCAGCTTGAAACGTCATTAAACTTGTGCTTGAATCTTGCTTGAATAGCTGCTATTGCAGTCCACTCTTTGTAATTATTTTAAAAGATTTTTTTTATTTTTTTCACATATCTAATGATGATTGGAAAAGCAGTTGATTAGAAATGGATCTGTTTTTTAAATAGGAAATAATTTCTTGTGGCTATAGTATACAAGCTTCAGGGTTCTCCAGTAGTGCAAGTTCAGTTACTCACATGGTAGAATCACAGTTAATACATCTTTCTGAAGAAACTGTTTATTCTCTCACAGTTCTGTGCCTGTCATGGTCAGTCCTTCTTCTTCCTTATTGCCATACGCCTACTTTTTTTTTTTAAGGATCAACTGAACAGCAGCATTAAGCAATGAAGGACCCATGTACCCCTGTTTGTTTTTTGGATGCTTGGACCAAATTTAGCGGGTTGTTGTGTTTTTTTTCCAAAGTATAATTTTGTCCAAAATTCCCTTATATCCCCAAACCTGAATTCTCTAATTCAAGTTACAGTTAGTATGAGAATCTGTTTTAGCAATTCTCAAAAAACTATTAAATATGCTTTTCAGGAACAGGCATACAAATACTTTATGGAAAGTGGTGCTTCCTTATGACTCTGGATGTAAACTGTCGTGCAAGTTCTTGGATGACATGGCCCTGGATTTTTCCTTGTTTTCAGCTGCAAAAGATTAAGAAAGTCAGTTTAGTATTTCAGTACTCATTTATCTTAAATGATAGTTATGTTCTGAACTACAGCGTGGTCTTCCCAGGATGGCAAAGCTCTTAAACAGTGTACAGTAAGCAAAATCTTCTAACAGTTCTGTCTTTTGTGACAAGTGGAAGGGATTTTCCTTATTACTATTGAAATACTGTTTTACCAAATGCTTTAAGGTTTGTTATCTGGGGAAATATTTTTATGGTTAAACTAGTGAATTTGTTTCCCTAAAAATGTGTAATTTTAATAGCTGTTTCTTTGAGAAGTTTGTAAATTATTGCACTTTTGTTACAATGTGGTCAGCTGAGGGGAAGATAACTGCAGAAAAAGGTTTCATTCCCTGAAACAGAGTTCTGCTTCACCATGTTCTCTTGAATTAGCCAAGTGCAGTCAGCAGCAAGAGCTGGGGTGAGCAGGGAACTGGTTGAAACAACCTGGTTGAAATGTTTGCACAGATGTGGTGCAATTTTGTCTTTTGTTTAAGCTTTTCTGTCCCCTATATAGTATGCATAGGTCTGGGGGGGCCCAACCATGCATTCCTTGCATGCCCTAAGCTTCCACTGAAGGCCTGAAGATGAGAGTTTTAAGTGATTTTAGTGATAGAGTGGTTGTTCCTACATTAACTGATGCTATAATTGGTTTGTGACATGCTAATTACACAGAATTGAAATTTGGAAATCTTGACGCTCAGCTTTTCTTTAGTCATGACTTTCTCTATTTAGGAAAAAGTTTAAATTAAGCTTAGCTTTTAATTAGAATCAGATGTGTTGGTTCTCATCCTGCAGTCAGATTTGTATTTTCAGGAATTCTCATCTCACTGAGGTTGTTGAGGCTGCTGGACTGGGGAAGAGATGAGTACAGAAACAAGGGGAAACTGCAGTAGCTTTTCCAGTCTGGTAGGAGTTCAGGCAATGGACTGGCCACAAATAGCTGTTTACTACTGCAGAATATATGGACCATGACTGCTTCTGGGAGTGTGGGAGGCCAATGCTCTCACTTTATGAATTTCTCCTTAAAAAAAAAAAGAGAAAAAAAAGAAAACTTGGAATTTAATTCTTACTGCATAAGTATGCTGACATGGATAGGATCCAGCAAAACTGCATGTTTTAATATGAAGGTTAGAATCAGGGTTTTTCAAAAAATACTTCAAACTGGATTCTTTAATCCAATTAGAGAGATTTAATTCATTCTTGTTTCTAAGTTAATGGTTTTTACAAGTTCTGTTCAGAATAGAATATCCATTTTCTCTCATCATATACTTTTCTGTGTATTTAAGTGCTGAAACAAAAAAAACCTCTGGAGCAAGTTTTAGAAAAACACCCAACGATGTTTTGGCAATATTGAATTTGGAGTGGATTGTAATGTGTCTGTGCAAGGACTAGATTTTTTGTCATTTTATTTATTGAAGATGCCATTAAATGTTTTACCACTTCTTTCAAGATGGACTTATGATTGAAATAAAGATTAAAGGCAATATGCCAATGTGTTGTGTCCATTTAGCAGCAAAACTGTATAAAGAATTTGAGGAGATCCAATAAACTTTGTTCTGTGGCTTAATGAGTGCCTGGATTACAGTTACCTGTCACACGGGATATTTTTCATATATATCCATTTATATAAAGTGAGTATTGATTAGAGTTAGATACTTCATGTGGCCACATGCACAGGTATGTGTATAAAAGTTCCATTTTCACCATCAAAAGTGAAGTCCTGAAGATCCTCCTAGGCACGGGATAGGATTAGGCCATTGCCTGTGGAATTGGTATCTAGTTTTGATTATACAGTTTATCAAATGACTCTCTATTCATATAGTTGTGCAGTGATAATTCATTTGACACGTGTGAAAGAAAAGGGACTTGGAGTGGTCTAGGAAACACAAACCTGTTGTGCACCTGCTGTTGGAGACACTTTTTGTCTGGATTTCTCATGATTCCTTGCTCAATCAGCAGCTGATCTCCTGATTGCCCTTCTGCTGGCTTTGCAGCACATGCCTACGTGCTGTACTCCAGGCTGTTCTTAAAGGAGATTGGCACAGCATAATATTCTCTATAAAAGAAACTGAGAGGCTGCCAGGCTCATTTTAAAGTAACACATTTTATGTAAAGGTTTGTTACAAAAGAGGTTGTTTTGTCATGTGTAGCTTCCCATTAAACAACTTGTTGAACTTATTTGGGTTGGAAAAGACCTCTAAGATCATCGAGTCCAACCCTTCCACCTCGAAACTTTACTCTGGAAAGATTTGCAGAGCTGGTCTGAAAGGGGTGGGAAAAGCAGGGCATTTTTCAGCAGTGGTAGGTATCTTTCTGCTGGTAAAACTGCAGAGACCAAACTTTTGCTGAAACCTCACCCTGAAGTTGTAGCATCTCCTCAGGGATGTACTGAGAGGGGCAAAGCTGCCCATCAAATTGGCACCTTTTGGACAGAGATTCTGAGTTAAGTCTCCCACTGTGGGAGTAGGGGCAGGCAGAGATGACCATAAGCATGCACTTGAGGATTGCTTCATTGTAAGATATCCTCCACCAGCAACAATTGGTCCATAATAAGAGCTGGCTCGTGAGGGAGTTCCGAGGGCTTGTGGAAAATTCTGTGTCTTACAACAGTAGGGACATCTGTGTGCTGCTGCCCAGGCTGGACTGGGGAGAAGGGGAGAGTTAAATGGAAAAAACCCTCAGTTCAGAGCGGAGCTGCCAGCTGTCGTTACCGGTTGGCAGTTTCTGGCTGCCAGCATTTAGGAAAGTTGCAGCTTAGGGGATTACTTTCCTCCTCTGGTGTGAGGTTCAGTACCAGTTCTGTCCCTGTTGTGGCACAGATGTCTCTGAAGGCTGCAATCTGTGACAGCTCTGCTGGTCTTTGCTCCGGGAGGGCAACAGTTGGTTCCTTGGCACAAGCAGGTTATTTCTTCAAGCCGTGGTGCAGCAGGACTTGGAGACCTGGAGCTGTGCCCTTGCCACAGTCCAAACATCCCAGGGTTAACGGCTGATAATGAAAACTGCAAGACAATGTGAAGAGGATTCTCCTGATCAGGTAACAAAGGAGACAGTAAATATTAAATAATATATAAATATTAATACTTGGTTTCATATAGCAGTGGTGTGCACACTCTTTTGATCTGCAGACCTTTATAAGCCTTCCAGTGGAGATAGGGGAGCATGGAAGAATTTAATCTTGCATCTCTCTGCTATTTTTCGTGGATTGCTTAGTTTAAGATGGTGGGTTTCAGCCTGTGTATTTGTAGAGTATTTCTGTTGGTAACAATAGGCGTCTTTATTGAGTCTTCTAATCTGCTCAGCTGAGGTATGCTCTATCCTCTTTGCTTTCTGCCTTTTAATGCCTTTTCCTTACCTTTCTGAATTGCAGATGCTCTTTGGGATAGGGAAGGGGGTGCTCGTGCCAATCTCTATGAGCCTTGCTAAATAAAGAAAACCTTTAAACCTTCATCTGGAGCGATCTGAACCTGTTTCTGACATGAACTTGGTACATAAGCTGTTACAAAACCGACATAAAGCACATTGCTTTTTTTTTTCCAGCTACAGGAAATCTCTGTGTAGTACCTCTGCGCTTTTCTCCTGTGTGAGTCAGATCAGCTGTGTCTGCCTTGCTCCGGCACAGTGCTTAGCAGCAGTTGCATGAGAACACCTCCTCAGTCACTAGGTGTTAAACCAGCAGCAACCAGTTATGCATCAGTGGAGGCAAGTGAGATGGTTGAGGAGGAGAGGGAAGATGCTTAGAGAAGCTCAGACAATTCTGCTTCACTCGTCAGACTTCAGCTTTAGATAAATACCTGTTCCACAGGATGCTTGTGGGGTGCAGCTATTTCATGATTGTGCTGTATAGAAATCAATGCAAAAGCAATCCCTGCCTATAAGTTCCTCGTCTCCCCTCGTTGATTCTGCCACCTTTAATGCCAGAGGTTGTGGAGACAGGAATTTTTCTTCAGGGTAACACTATAGAAACTAAACTAGGCAGGGTGAAGGCAATGTGAGCCTTGCATGTGAAGCACAAGATGCACAGTGTATTTCACTGTGGGCAGCAATGCCAGCCTGTTTTGTCATCCTGGGTTCTAACTGCATGCAGACAGCAAAGCAAAAATTTTCTCTTCCCCCTCAAATGTTTGGCAGAAAGCTTGCTTTTGTCTAAAATGCTTCTTAAGCACTGTGTGAACCATTCAGTCCTAAACCAAATACCAGTTTGAGCTGTGCTTTTTCTATCCAATTTACAAATAGGAGGGTTTGGTTTAGTTTCTTGTAATTAGCGCTGCAGAGAGACAACTCTTGGAAAATACAAGGCACCATCCCAAAAGATATTATCTGCTTTACTCTGGAGGGCTTTTTAGCACAATGCTGTTTCTGTGTGGTAAGAAATGGCAAAGAGTGCTGTGAGACTACCAAAGTGTGATGGGCTGGGTATGGTACGTGAAAATGGTGTCTTGGACAACTTCTGTTCTCAGCATGCATTTCCATTTAGTGCCATGAGGTATAAAAAGAGATTTTGGGATAGAATTAGATCAAGTCTTAGTAGTAAAGCTTAATCTGTCATGGAGGTCTTCAGGACTATCAGGACCTGTCAGGGTTTATGGAGGATGTAATATCTGATGGTCTTCTCTCTTGACTGAGCATAGTGCAACTCTTTAGGTTTCTATTCAGGGCATTACTATGGTTGTCTTCTTAAATCAGAACCAGCTGAAGTTCCCAGCTATGATCACCAAGTATGCTGAGGTCTGTACTATGTTCTAACTCAAATACCTCAGTTCTATCTGAACACCCCCTCCAGCTTTGTTTGGATGTGATGGAAATCATCAGGGAGAGGACTGGCACAGTAAAGCTGCTGCACGCAAACTTTTATGAGAGGGAGATACTTTCTGGGAGCTGTAGTGGCTTCCTTACTTCCATTCTGCCTTCCAGGCCATGCATGCTGGATGCACAAGAATTTCCAAGGTATAGCAGTATCTCCATACCCCAAGATGGGAGGTGGTAGCTGGACCATGGAAGAAGCCCTTGGGCAAAGAAGACAAGAACAGCCTGAAGCATCCTGGGTGCATTTTTCAAATGAAAGGATAATCAGGAGCCACTTTTTTGCTGGGTAATCAAAATGTCCATGGAAAAGAAACAGGGATGATTTCACCATGTTCTTTCTAATTTAAAATTTTCTGCGGGAAGAAAGTGCATTTGACCACTTCCTTGTGACTGCAAGCACAGGGTTTTAAGTGCTGTTCCTGAAGCAAGCATTACTTTTGGCTTACTATGTGTGACTCCTTGTGAAGCTTCCCTGGGCTCTTGGATGCTGCTCTTGCCAGCGAGAGCCCAGATTGCTTCCAGCAATAAACATCCCACAAAATTATGTATGTTCTTTAAGAAAAGTACCAAGATTTTCTGCTAATTGCAAAAATACATAATGGATGCTTTCAGCATCTGTTATTTATTCTCTAACCAGCTTTCATCCAAAAGTAACCTTTAAACAAACATTAAGATTGAGCAGTGTAACTGTTTCAATGTGTCACACGTCTACTCCCTCCAGTTTAATGATGTTTGAAACGTGTGCTCAGAGTTGACTTTTAGTAAGAAGCAGAAGTTGTTTATATCTCTAGCTCAGAGACGTTCACAACATGGAGAAGGTGGTGCTTGGTGCCAGAGATGATGGATGTCTCTGTGCTCTTTTTTGGGAGCCAAAGCCCGGGAGAGAGGATTTTGCTCACACGACAGTTGCTTCGATGCACCACAAGGAGGGGTGCAAGGCTCGCGGAGAGCAGGATGCAGCTTGGAAGTGGCATTCGTGGGATGTACAGTACTGCCCGTATATTGAAAGACCTTTTAATTAAAAAGCCTGACTATTTTTAACGGTGTAACTTTAAAAAAAATCCACATAAAGAAATAGATTTTTGATGATTTTTTTGTTGTACCGAGATCGATCTGCTATGTTGGTAACTTAACAGTCACTCTCATGCCTCTTTCTTTTTTTTTTTTTTAAAGTCATTTGATTTAGTTGTATCTAATGAGGACAACTAGATGGGAAAAACTTAATTATTTTGGCGGTTCTGTGCAGCTACATTCGTGACAGCGTGGACCAAAAGGTAACTTTCTGAGATAATCCTGAGTGAGAGCTTTCCACTAGTGAAGGAGTTTGATACGTGGTACCATGGCAGAGAAATATTCCTGGTGTCTCTCCATCCTAGAGTGCCTCAGAAGTGAGGTCTACCCTGGGATGGCAGAGGGGACACTAAAAATGAAGCTGCTGGGAAGAGCTGAGTGGTAAGCACCCAATTCCTTTTCACGGGTACATTGCATTCGATTCCCTTGCACAGGAACATTTTAGAGAGAAAAGTCAGTAGCAACCCAGTCAAAACCTTAATTGTTTTGTCTGTTGATTGATGTTTTTTGTCAAAATCTTCTAGTTGCCCTTCTATCCTATGACTCTTATGGGAAAACATGGACTAGTTTACTCCTTCAGGCACGGCTGTGCAGATGCTACCTGAGCATCCTTCAGCAAGAACAAGCCCATGCTTTCCCAAAAGGACCTCAGGGTAGGGAAATGGGAAGAGACAGAACAGGATTGGCATCTTGGCTGGTGCAGGGCAGAGAAGAGAAGCGTGGGGGAGCCAGCAGGGTTAGACTTTGTTTTGACAACACTTTGTGCTGGGGCATGGGCAGTAATTCTGACCGTGGGGCATGAGCAGGACTGGTACCAGCAGCTGCCCTCTGGGTAGGCTCAGCATCTCTGCTATTCTGGTGACATCTGGGTCTTGTGACACTTCCCAGAGAGACAGCAGAGCAGCACTGTTGGGGGCTCAGCACTCATGAATTTGCAGCCCCTTTGCAGCAGATCTATTCCTCTCTGCTTAGACGTGCTCCCCTTTTCTAAGCAGCCTGTATTACAGACAGGGAGATCAGTGTACAAAGGGACTCTCAAATTTGGCACAAGTACATCCTACATGTCTGGCAAAAGGGGAAATAGCCTTTGCAAAGAGCAGCTGCTCAAATTTGACCAAACTGGTTCTTAACTCTCTGCAGTGAACAGGACAAGGTCCTTTAGGAAGGGCAGGCTTACTGGGGTTTAGGAGAATTCACTGCATCTCTTCAAGGAAGCGGGAGCCATTTTCCCCCAAAGTTAGTCCAGGTGTTTAAGTTAGGATGTTAATTCTGCTGTTTTTCCAAAGGACTGAGAGGAGAGGGGTTTTTATTCAGGGAAATTCATCAATGCAATTTTTTAGGGCACCTGCTGATGCTGGTGGAGAAGTGCCTCAAGAACGAGTTAAGTGTGGGCAAAGTCCGAGAACCAAAGCAGGCTCGGAAGTCCAGTTCTCCTGGAAGGATGTGACATCTGTTAGCAGTCATGTCCAACCTGCTAAAGTCCATCTGCACTGCAGAATAAAGGAGTAGATAATTATGTTTTGGATAACGTGTTTCTAAAAGTTAAGAAGAACGTCAGTTAATGAAAATTATGAGGCACAAGTGACATTATCATTAATAATAATAATTAAAAGTCATAGCCTTAATTTTGAAAATTAGGGGGAAAATGATGCATCCATTATATGGCACTGTGATAGAGATTGCTCTGGAGAAGGGAGATTTTGTGTCTCTCTGGGAAAGCAGGTAGGTTCCTGCTGTGTGAGCAGGCACAGGGTCACCACAGCAGCTAATGAAGGTTGGAGGAGGCACATGAAGACCCTTAATTAGCTTGGTTGTTATTCTTCCATCATGAACAATTCATTAACTCCTGCCTTATCTGTGTTTCTGTTCCCTCCTTGAACTGCACAGTCCCATAACAATATGAGCTCTGGGGGAAAAGGGTAAAAGTGGGGGGATGAGAGCCCCCACAAACAGCAGAGGAGATGCTGAAGGGCGGGGAAATGGGTCAGGCCTTTGGCAAATACCCACGTGTGAGAGTCCTCAGCACAAACGCTGATGTGCTGCTAATTGTTCTAATTGGTTCCAGCAGGGAACCCAGCCCAGATGGGTGAGGACAGGCATTTACTAACCGGGCTCCTACTGGTCCCTAGAAGTCAGTGTGGAATTGCTGACAGGCTATCACACACAGTGAAGAAAGTACTGGTCCTGCAGCTCCAGTTTGGGATCCAGGGAAGGAGCAGAGGTGAGAGCTCTGGGTTTAGTCGTTGCTGCATTGGTTTGTTTAGGGGAGAAGTTGCTGGATCCTTTGGGCTGCCTGAGAGGGGCTGGACTGGGTGAGGGGAAGGTGCCAGGGTGTTTTTGACCAGTCCCAAGGGCGTTTGGCTGAGGAGCTCTGTCGTATTTCATGGGGCATTAGTGGAGGCAGGGCCCAAGACCTTGGGATCCCTTAGGCAGAGGTCTCCATCAAGCCCAGGTCTTTTCCGTGCTCTTTTTCCCTGCCAGTAAATGTCCCAAAGCTCCCAAGTTGCTGAGGAGTTTGATAATTGAGGAGTTACTTAAGGGGAGGGACTTTGGTGCCCCAAAACCTTCGTGACTGGAAAGCCTGCCAGGCACTCAGAGAGCATGAAATCCGGTTAGAAATCATCTGAGGCTTGGTTTTTGGTTGTTTTTTGTCTTTTTTTTCTCCTTCCTTTGTTCCTTTTT
>VWZT01002560.1:26794-42373 GCA_013397055.1 Pachycephala philippinensis | reverse complement strand
TTTTTTTTTTTTTTTTTTGGTTTGTTTCTGTCCAATAACCACAAGGAGTAGGAAAGATGGTTTGGGGTTTTTTTCTCTTTTTAAGTGGACTCAGATTTCTGTATCATCTCTTGGAGCTTTATTTAAAGGAAAAAAATTCCAACCCAACTCCCTCTAATTCCAGTACTGAGAGCTTTAAGGAAGCATTGCTAGCTCTATTTAGTAGGAAAACTTCCCCTGCTGTCTCTGTACTGCAGGCTTTAAATTTAAATGGAGGAAATGAGTAAAGGATAACAGGTGAAAGAAACGCTGAAGGTTAAATGAGTTATCACAGAGCTGTAGCAAGTCAGTGAACCTTGCTTGCTGGAGGAGCTGCCCTGGTTTATCAGACTGGTGGCAAGATCTGCCTGCCAGGGCTCTGCCCTGCCCACAGATCAGCAGCATGTGTGATGCTGAGGAGTTGGGCTGTTCTTGGCTCTGTTTTAAGTCAGAGCCAGCCCTCAGTAATGGGCAAGTGAGCTGCACGAGTAAACCCTGACCCCTTCTCTGCAGGTGACAGAGGTGAGACAGAATGACCATGACCCACCAGCCCTGTTCTCTGTTTCATGCACAGCTGATGCTATTTTCCCTTTTCTGCTGCAAAAGGAGGTTTCTAACACCTGGGAGGCATAAGAGAAATGAGAACTGTTTGTCCCGGTGCTGAGATGCTGCTGTGGACCTGCTGGCTGCTGCTGTGCCTGGCTGCAGTGACAGACCCTCTGCTCCCCAGCAAACTCCTGGCCTTGGTCCTTTATGCTTTTAAATCTGTGACGGTGTGAGCAGAGGAAATGGGTTCTTTGTGTGCTTAAAACTGGGTGTCCATTAAAACATGGCTGTGGGATGGGTTCACCAGGTGGGCATCCATGGGGACATGGGACCCCAGTCTGGGCTCTGCTCACCCCATCCCTACACACACAGACACTGCTCCCCAAAACCTTCTTCTTTGGGGTTGACATTACCAACTTCCCACGGGGTCCCTGGGGTCGAAGTCACTACCAGCAGAGTTAAAAAGCCTTTCTGGAGGTAAATAAAGCCCCAAGCTCTCCTGTTCTTTAAAAGAAGCTGCCTCCCACGTGTGACCTTGGGGTGTGTTTTGATGGGAGCCTGCCGCAAGGGTTTAGTCTGAAACCAAATCCCCTCTCCCTCTGCCTTTCTCCCCAAAATGGGAGCTGTCATCATCCTGCTCAATCTTTTAAGTCAGCCTGAATGCTGATTGTCTCTCTTTATTAAAAGGAAAGAGTCTGGGATGCTGCATGAGGCTGTGGCTCTGCTTCAAGGTGTGCTCTCACTTGCTCTTTGGTATTTGCCTGGCCCCCTCTGCCTCATGACTCTGGTGAAGGTGCATTCCTGATGCAAGTTTTGTTTTAGTGAAAGTGGGGCAGGTGGCAGGGCCTGCAGGTCTGTGAACAGACCTGTTGTTGAGGCCACGGCAGTCTCTTAGAGTGGGCACATGTTGGTAGGGAGGGGAGGCAGGACAGGAACCCGGGGTGGCTGCAGGTCCCCCTGCTCTGTGGGTGAGAGGAACTCTGGGGGTCACCCCTCTCCTCATGGGTGAGAGTGTGGATGTGGGGTAGATGAGGGTGTGGCAGGCAGAAATTGGGCTCTTGCTTCTCCTTGATAGAAAATACAACCATGAAACTGCTTGAAATGCCCATCATAAGTAACAAACCCACCAGCAGCTGCCAGGAAGCTTTTGAGGATGGACCAGCACTGGGATGTTCTCTGCTGAGCCCTGGCTTGAGAGCATCAGGCTGATTCAATGGGGAGATGATATATCCCAGGTAAAACATAATCCCTCTGACAGGGATGAGATAAACTCTCTCAGCAGGGACCTTTCCCTGCTGACTGTGGTCTTTTCCCTTTTTGGCCCCAGACCAAAGCCTGCTTGACAGGGACATCTTTAAGCAAGTCAGTCAAAGGATGGTGGGGAAGAGAAGATAAACATGATGTTCTGTGATACAAAATAGCTGTTTGGCCAGTTTGGGTCAGCTGTTTGGCCAGTTTGGGTCAGCTGTTCTGGCTGTGCTCCCTCCCAGTTTCCCTTGCCTCTCCTCACTGGCAGAGTATGAGAGATGGAAAAGTCCTTGACTCAAGAGTAAGCCCCACTTAGCAACAATTAAACATCAGTGTGTTATTAACATTATTCTGTAAATTACTAAATACAAAACACAAAACTTTACTATCTACTAGGAAGAAAAATAACTCAATACCAATCAAAACCAGTTGCTGTCTGGAGTTAAACCATGACACTCAGGTGAAACACAATCCCTCTGCCAGGGATGAAATAAGCTCTCACAGCAGGTAGATTTCTCTGCTGACTGTGGTCTTTTCCCTTTTTGGCCCCAGACCACAGCCTACTTGACAGGGACATCTTTAACCATGTCAGTCAAAGTGCAGTGGAGAAGAGAAGGCAAACAGGAAGAGCACAGTGGAAGGGCAAGTTTGAGTGACCTGATGATGGGGTGGGGACACAAATCATTGGAGCGTGGGTGAAATGAATGGCTCCAGCAATGAAATGCTCAGTGTTTCAGTGAACACGAGGAGGGAAAAACTGTCTGGCTCCAGGACAATACCTGGCGACTTGTGTAGAGGAAGAGCTCTGGCACCGACCAATGCAAGAGGCTGATGAGAAGTGATCTGGGCAGGTCATTCAGAAAATCTGGTTTGCTGGCCTGGGAAGGACATAATCACCTTGGGCTGATGTTATCTGGGAGGCTGCGTGGAGGAGGAGGCAGCGAAATGGGCAGGAAAGCAGGAGCCTCTGGCTCAAAGTCAAGCCTTGAGGTCCCAGGGAGGGGTGATGCTGGTGGGAGAGGGATTTGAGTCACCTGTGCTGGGGAGGGATGTGAGGCATTGCAGGAGCTGCCTGGGCTGAGTCTGCTTTAAGCTGGCTCAACTTTATCTCTGTCCTTTCTGATGCTGGGTGTGATAGTTTTCAGTTCTGTTTCTAAGCATGTTGTTTGAATGTGATTGGTAACTTGAATCTCCCTCCCTCAAAATGAAATTTCATCAAAATCTGTAATTTTTAAGTTTTAATTTTTATCTGCACGCACACCTTTGAAACTAGAGGTTAACGTACCACAGATCCTGGCTGGGCAAGGGTGAGGCTCTGAACATCACTGTGCAGTGAGGTGGTCCCAAATCCCACAAGATCCCAAACTGTGGATCTCTGTGGGAACTAGGCATCTAGCTCCTGATAAATGGAGCTGAAGTGACTTTCCCGAAGGTTCTGGGGCACAAAAGGTAAAAGTCTCCAAATGTCCCAGCCAATGTTAAAGCACCAAAGCATCTTGTCTCCTTAGCCTGCATTAACAGGCAACAAACTCATGGTACCTATTAGCACAAAACCTTGTTCGTATTGGCTGGTTTAGTGCTGAAATTGGTGTCTTTCTAAGTTAATCACAAATATGTCTTGGTTTATTATTATTTTCCATGACATTCTTATTTTCAGATGGCAACATCATGAATAGGAGGGACCTGCTGAATAAACAGCTATTGCCTTTCTTTGTGAAGCGATTACGTTTTGTTGTGCTTGCAAAAATGACTTCTGCTGCCATGTGTTGCTCTTTAAAAGCTAAAGAATAATAAATGAGCAAGAACAAGCAGCTCAGATACAGTGCCTATTTGGAAGGAAAAATCAGGTTTAGTATTGTGTGTGTCGTTCAATTTATTTTATGTTAATTTGATCTTTTTCTTTTTTATTTTGGTGTAGCCTGATTAGTTCCACATGTTTTCCCCCAAGGATTGGACAGTAAAACTGCTTGTCTGAGTCATCAACTAGATAAATAATTGGCAAATTCAAGGTCTCATCTCCTAAATCATTCCGCAGTTGCTCGTGGCCCTCTCAGAGCTCGGTTGCTTGTGCTCTCGAGTCAGCGGTTCAGTCCCCAGTCTGGGCTTTCACTGGTCCCAGGAGGCCAACAAACCTCCGATTGCGGAGCCTCACATCGGCTTGTCTTGGCACATCTGCTGGAAGAACGCAGGGAGCCGCTGGGACCCTGCGGTCAGGGCTGGTATTTACGGCCGGGGCGGAGGAGCCTTCCCGAAATGGGCACCCTGGAGTGCACACCTGGCAGCTGTGCCACCCCCCTGCACCGGGCTGGGGCCAGCTCCTGCGTGGAGGTGCTGGGGCATCTCCTTCTCACTGGGTTTGCTGAGCCCACGGCTTGGGAGGTGCTGATCTGCCACACAGGGATGCCACACTGACCTCTGTGAGTTAACAGGCTGATGCTGAAATGGGCACCCCAGCATCCTTATCTTCTCCAACTGCAGGTACCAGTCCCAGGTCCAGCTGGCCTAAATATAACCCCACTCATGAGTCCTGCAGAGTAGCCATGAGATAGGAAATGAGAACATGGATACAGTCCCTGGGATCCAGCCATGTGTGAGTGTTGAGAGATTTGAGATGGACACATAGCTGCTTCTTCATACGTAGTGGTTGTCCAGCTTCTGAGAGAAGAATGAATCCCTCTGCTTGAGTAAGAGAGATGGTGGACCTCTGTTCTTCTGTCCCTGTGGGTTATTTCTGGTTTGGGTTATTTTTTTAAGGGGTGCCACTTGTGTCTAGTGGAAATCATATCCAAAACATAACCCCACCACAGTTGGGGAAGTTGTACTGCTGTCCTGGGAGTGTTAAAGGAGCTGAACTGGATGGTCCCTTGTCTGGATATGTTGTTTTTGTTGGTTTATTTTGGGGGAGAGAGTATGATTGCAGTTTAAAATGAAAGAAAGTGCCAAAAGCAGAACGAGAGACAGCTCAGCGGTGATCTCTGAGCTTACGGAAAAACAGTGTAAATCTGGAACAGGCCCATAGTCTTCAGAGTGGGCTTCAGGCTTCTTAGCAGGAGAGTCACAGTTTCTGCTGAATTGGAAAATTAAAGCAGCCCAAATGCCTCTTGTGAGAGGTCCTGGCCCCTTGGCTCGAGTCAGGATTGTTTGGAGCAAACCTGATGCCTTGGAGAGGAAGCCACTGAGCCCCAAGGAAATCACTGGGGATGCTGGGCATGGGGGATGCAGAGCCCTCCCCTCCTTTGGATTGTGCTGAGGAGTTAAAGGAAGTGAAGCTGAAGGAGAATGAGTGGATTGTGCTTTGCTGGGAAAAAAGGTCACCCTAACACGCTGCAATGTGTGACAATGACACCTGTGAAAGTTAAATTGGCCCTCTGAGTTAAATCTGAGCAAAGCTTTGTGGTTTTTTGTACTTGTCCCCATCAGGATTTTAGCTGCCTTGGCTTTTGTGGTGGCAGTTTTGGATGTGGGCATCCAGAGACCACTCAAGCCCTCCTTTGGCTGGTGCCTGGTTTGGATGCTGGGGGCAGGCACTGCTGGCAGTGTGGACACCTGCTCGACTGGGGAGGTGACCCAGATCTTGTGGTGGTGCTAAGGAGGAAATCAAAGCATGGTCCTCTGTAATGCCTATGTTATCCCAATTAAAACAGTGATGAGGAACTCAATGGGCACCTTCCTGCAGGGACTGACCTCTGGTCTGTGGTGGTCTGCCTTTGGTCCTCTCCTTGCTTCCCCTGTTTTTCCAGGAAGCAGATTGGTTGTGAAGCTGAGAGCTTTATTTTTGTAGGTCTTGCTTTCTTTTTTTAAATTATCAATATCTCTCTGCTTGGGGAACATTTTCCTAAGAGAGCACACTGTGTGTCCACGTACAGCATGTACCATGGGGTGTCAGCATGGGGCTGAGGTGGAGAACTTCACCCCAGTCCTGGAGTTATCTGGGTGCTCCCAAGAGCTCATCAGCCACTCTGTGCCAGGGGAAAGGAGCTGAGCCGGCCCCTTTCATGGATATTTCCCGTACAAATGATGAGCTACCCCAGCAGGACAACTTGGAGACAGCTACGAAGTCTCATTTTCTTCCCTAATCATTGTCTTATATTTAATATAAGCTTTCTTCCTTCTCCCCACCCTCTTAGCATTTGAATTTGGGTCTATGTCTAGCTTTTCAAGAGAACAGCTCTCCTCTCTATCTGCTGCTTTGGCCCTTCTCATCCTCCTCGTCCAGCTCAGGAAAAACTGGAGTGGTTCATGTTCTTCTTTTGGGTGTAGAGGGTCCCTCCATGTACAGTGAATATTTGGTGGTGCAGAAGAGTAAAAAAGCAGCAGAGGACTGGAAGAAGCAATTTGGCAGTCAGTGAAACTGGCTGGCTTGAATTATGTGTTAAAGTTTTGCCAGTTGTCAGTGTGTTGAGCATTTTGTATCATTATAAGATTTTAGGAGTCCCAATGCAGATTTTCTATATTTTGTTGTCTGAGATTTGTGTGGTTTTTCTGTTGTAGAAAGAAAACTCGCCCAGCAATTTGCTGCACACATTTATGCTCTTTTTTTTTTTTTAATGTACAGTGGAAACAAGCATCTGAAATCATTCTTCTCCTTCTGACAGCAACATCTGTAAAACCTTAATGTTGGAAGGAGGCAGGAACCAAGAGATTTATAACCCCCTGCTGAAATATTGGAACGACCTTATTTCCCGGCAATTAGCTTTGCTCAAAACATTTTTGTTTCCTATTAGAAGCAATCTACTAACATTTACATTGATGTGTTTAATAGTTGTTGGCCATCTCTGAATTCAAGCAGGCGAGGCAGAAGGAGAGGGAAGGAATATGCTTTGTAAACCGTGAGAGTGTTTGTGTTGCACTGTGCGTTGTGTGTGTTGAGAGTGGTGAAAACATCATCATGCTCTGCTCCAAAATGGGAACGGCATCTTTTGGGAAAGGGAAGAGAACTGGTATTTGGCCAAAGCTTCTCTACCACTTCAGGATATCAGGACCAGCTCCAGCAATTGCTGGAGAGTGGATCTTGAATCAGCTGCAACCCCTGAAGAGTGGAGAGGTGAGGAAAGAAGAGGAAGGAGCAGCACTGACATGCAAAATGCTGTAGGAATGAGTAAGGTCAAATGGTGAGGAGTTAGCCTGAGGAATGGGTGAATGAATGGATCATTCCCCTTCTTCAGTGGATGCACTGATCTCCAGCAGAGACAGCAGCTCCTGAGACCTCTCTGGGGCCTTCAGCAAGAAGTAGATTTTTGATTAGGTGGCTGAGTTTGGGTTTGTTTGGGGTTTTGTTTGTTATTTTATTTTTTAGGATGTTGAGAGCATGATGTAATGGGATGAGACTGAGAATCAGATATTTTAGGTTGAGTTGCAACATGAGGGAAGCCTCATGTCTGAATGCATTGATAGCCTGGGTTGGAAGAGGCAGCAAATCCTGTGGCAGTATTGTTTTGTAGGACCAGAGGAAAGAAATGCCTATTTTCTCCTTGGCTTTGAGATCAGGAAGATTAATGTGTATCTAGAAGAGGTCTCGAGTGGATCTGAAAAAGATGAATTGTTTAATTGTTGAAAAAATGCAATTTTAGGGATGTTGAAACAAAGTTGAACTTGAAATATTGGGGATGTTTGAGGACAGTGTCTTGTGTCTTTGTTTTGAAATTAACGTGCCTTGAAAATGGAAAGAACATTAAAATTTCAATTTAGGATATTGTTAACTGGCTGTGGGATGTCCCTGTGAGGGGCAGCATGGAAGAGAAGATTCTTGGGGAAATGCCATGGCCCTGCAGGTGATGGATGATCACCCTTGGCATGCCACAGGCTTTTGTTGTCTTTGCTTTCTGGAGGTTTCCTTCACCATGAGATATCCTTTTAGAAGTTTGCTCCAGGATGGGCAGCAGATGCTGTCGACTCAATTTTGCTGAAGTCATAGATGATTCACTCACTTTGGCTGAAAATGAGCTTTTCCTGGCCCAGTTGCTCTTCCAGCTATGCCCCAGTTCCCTATCCCTTATGCTGTGTGGCTGTAAGTGTTTTATAAGGCTGTGTTTAGCTGGATACCCAAATGGTCTGGGTTAAAAACTAATCCCTTTTGGAGGTGTGGCAGTGAACTGTAGCGTGGAGCTGCAGGCATTTGGGATGGTAACTTCTCAGTCTGGCTCTGCTTTGGGAGCCGAGGCTTTGCAGAGTTGTATGTGAATATTCCATCATTCAGATGATCTCTCTCCATGAATCATCCCGATGGCCAACTGCTTCCTCAGTCACCAATGTGCTGACAGAGGTACTTACCAGCAAAACTAGAGGTGAAGAGGGTCTTTTGACAGCCTCAGGGAGCAAAGATGTGTGCCCCAAAGAGGCAGTGCTTCCCTGCCCCCTCTACTGCCCTGGGGACACTGGTTGGGTTCTCGGTGGGGTTTGGGGCAGCTCTGCTGCATCTGACTGGTGTGGGGTGAGGGTTGATATCTCTCTTTGTGGTATCACATCCAAGTCCACCTGGTTCCTCAGTCTTCATGGATGGCTGGAGCATGAAAACACGAGCTGAGGACTGAGACATCAAACATCCCCTGCTGTGTGGAGGCACCAGGGGCTGAGATGAACCCACCTCTCCTGCTCTTTGCCACAGCCTGCTGCAAGAGGGAGCATGCTGCTGTCAGTCGTCAGCCTGTCTCACTCCAGGCATTCCTGGCACAAGTCTCTTCAGGTTTGCCTCTTTGTGCACAGTCTGGTAATTCCTCCTCCCAGGAGTTTATTTGTCTTTGCTTTTTTTTTTTTTTTCACTGAGAGGCTGGAGCAACTCCCTGCTCCCCATCCTCCTCTCCTGAGACACAGCCTGAAAAATCACCCTCCTCTTCAGCTGCAGACAGGGTCCCTGGCACATGCCTTGGGCTGTCCTGGACAGTCCCTGCACTAGCAGAAAAAACTTGTTTAAGCACCAGCAGGAGCAACACTGTGGCTGAACACCAAAGGGGAGAAGGAGGGCTGTTCAGGAATCCTATTGGTTCCCCCACCAATTAATAAATAGGCCATGGATCAACTTATGCTTTAAGCATCAGAAGGTGAAGGGCTGAAACCAATTAATGTAGGATTTGGTGAGAGGCAAAAACTCAAGTGAGTTTTATGGTAGAACTTGGTGTTTTTCTGAAAGGGACAAATTGCCTTAAGAGCCTCTTTAACATATCTGTGGAACTATTTCCATAATATCCACCCCACGCAGACTACTTGCCCCCTTAAACAGTGCTGTGGGTAGAGGAGCACCAGGGAGGATTTTTATCCTCATTCCCAGGTCTGTACGTTCCCTTTCATCCTCCAGACTGTGAGTGTTGTCCCTGCGCTGTGCTGCTGGTGCTGCAAGGGCAGTGGGAGGACCAAGCCAAGGTTGGATTGGACTCTGGCAGCTTGTTTGGTTTGGATCTCGTTCCCAGAGCTTCATCTGGTCACAAGTGATGTGTGTAGCTGGGAGAAAGGATGCAGAGATGCAAATTGGTCCCCACTCTTAAATAGCTGGAAGCGTTTGGGGACATGATGTGTTCATTTCATGCATGGCACCAAGGTCTCATCCCATGCAAAACTGTTGTGCTTGCAGCTGCCTGGGACAGCTTCCATATGTTCCCCCTTGAGATGGAGGGTGCCCTGTCCTTCTCCTCATCTGCTGGACAAAGAGGCTTTTCAGCAGTGGAGATGCCTTAATTCAACTGGGTATTTTAACTGAAGGATGTTGCTCTGTGCTTGGGGTGTTCTTTTGTGCCAGAAACTGTCACACAGTGTGTGGGAAAGTCCCCTTTCCCTTTTCCTGAAGGACAGGTTTCTTTTCACCTCCCAGCTGCAGGCAGGCTCAGCACACAGATTTATTTGGGGCCAGGGATGTGTGCGTGCACGTGTTTATTTTTTTTTATTTTTCCTTTTGAAAGAACAATGTTGTGGCGGCCAACAGCTAATCCTAAATTTGGGATACCTGACATGGTAATGAGAAAACAAACCTTCCTGCACTTAAAATGAGTGACAGGCCAGGTTTGGCCCCTGCAACCTTCAGAACTGGTTTGACCTTGCAACCAGATCTCCTGGGCTGACTGACAGCTTTTTACAGCCGCATTAGGGCTGAGCTGACCTTGTTTATCTGGGGATTCACCTGGGAGACAGCAGACATGTCCAGGGATATTAAGTCTCAAGCTGAAAATGTTTGCTCAGGTATTAGGGGGAGAGTTAATTTAGACTGAATACCTCCTATGTGGCACCAGGCACTGCTCTGAGGGACACTGTGCCCCCTGGCCGATGACAGTCGGTTTAGACTTTCTTTAGAAAGTGGAATCTCCTTTGAGTGGAGCAATGCAGAGCCATTCAACTCGCTCTGAATTTCCTTTCACATCTAATATTTTTGGGGTTTTGGTAAAACAGAGCCCAGGTGAAGGTGCAGGTTGATCTTCCTGCAAAGGGGTCTTGCTGCTGGCACCAGAAATGTGTTGGACCAGGTGGGCTCACTGGTTTTATAAAATATGACACATGTGAGCTGACATCTGTCCCAGCTGTGGTTGGTATCCCCTTTGCCTGGTACCTACAAAGTCACTCCTTCCCCTTCAGGGGGATGTACCCCTGCTGCAGTGACTCAGGAAAAGGCTAAGGACAGCAGTTCTTCCTCTTTGCTTGTGTGGACCCAGAACTGAGGACCAAGCCCTGGAGCTGCCCTCCTCCAGCACCCTGAGGATGGGCAGAAGAGACACACCCAGTAGATGGTACTCTGCCCTGTCTGCCCCTATCTACACATTTGGGAGCATCCAAGGGATGCTGCCTGAAGCCTGACCCATGCTGATGTCACCTGGGGAACTGAGCCATGCCAGCAGAATGATTCCATCTGTTGTGTGATTGGTTGCAGCCTTGGATTTCCAGCAGCACACACGTGCTCTGGGCAGGCGGTACAGCCCTCCTGCAGCAACTCTTGGTGCAGGGAGATTATTCTAGGTGCAGGAAGATCTTGGGTTTTAATTTTTAAAAAAATATTTCTTTGGGCTTGCAGGAAACTAACAGCCCTCAAGGGGTGAGTGAGTGCACGGGTGGTCCTGGCTGTGTCCCACCCCTCAGGAGCACAGAGCATTGCTGTTCCCTGGGGTCAGGCAGGCACCCTCACTGCTGGGACTCTCCGGGTTTCCCTCTCCTGCTTTTTATGATGAATCACAACTAATTCCTCTTTTCCAGATTCCTCTGACAAGTTTCTTTTCCTCCTACCATAATGACTTTTCAAGAGTGAAGGTTTCATGTGTGGCACCCCACCTGTGGGTGGCTGGTCTCTGCTGGGTGGGGTCTGGCTCATGGTAGAGAGTGGCCTGGGGGAAATCTGGAGCTGATTCTTGGTAACAACATGGATGTCCATGATGTGACATCCCTTGCAGAGGGAACCCTTCCCTGGTGTTGTAGGGAAGATTTTATTTAGTTATAGCCTTCCCATTTTCCCTGCTGGTATTCTCTGGTATCACCCCCTGTATTTCTTCTGCTCAGGTTTTACCTCAGCCCTCCCTCTCCTCTCACATGTTCTTGTTTGGGAATGTTGGGGTAATTGTTTGCTCACTGTAATTCATATTTCCACCTAGGCATTGGATTTTTGGTCCCCAGCCAAGGTAAGAAGTTAAAACACCTGTCTAGTGTGACAGAAGACAACCTTGCCAGGATTGCCCATAAGCAGTAGAAACCAAAATCTTCAGGGAGGAAGGCTTTAAAGCAGATTCCTCTGCAGTTTGTGGAGGCAAGGGGTGCTTTTCTTTGACTGTCATAGTTCCACAAAAATTTTGAGACCAGATAGGAGAATTTGAACTCCTTCATTATAGGCTTGACTTCATTCAAATATGACATGTTGTGCTGAAGTGTAAAGTTAGCTGCTGCTCTGCTAAGGGACAGCCAGCCATGGAGCCTCCTGTCTGCACCACACCAGAGCTGTGTCCTTGTCCTCTGCACTGTTTCTGTCTAGCCCAGGGTCTTGGGTCCCCAGGGAGCCTCTTCTGAGGTTCCCAATGTTCCCATGCAGAAGGGAGGAAGGCACAGATGAAAAGCTTCCAAGGAGGAGGAGGATGTGGTGGTGCATCCCACAACCAGAGAAAGAGCAAGAAGCTCGCTGGGTTACGCAAGTGCCCCAAATCCTGAATATTTGTTTCTCTTCCTGACCCACCCTGCTTTGCCTTCCTCTGCATCAAGGTCTGGACAGTCTCTAAAGGCAGCAAGTTCACATAGGCAGGAAAAGCCCTTTATACCAACCTGGGAAGGATGTCCACACTAACTGGTGTTCCTACACATTGCTCCTGGAAGCTGGTGGGGAAACACAAGCTGAAAGTGCCTTCTGGATGTGTGGATCCTCAGCACAGCATGAGCGCTGCTGTGGGTCCCTCCTGAACCAGTCCCCACCCTCAGTAATGAGTCCAGCAAAGAGGGGAAGCATTGCAGCAGTTTGGCCTGGAGGGCTGGAAATGTGGCTGCTGCAGCGTGAAGCCTCCCTGTGCTGGGGGAGGCTGGGATCCCGCTGCTGAGCTATTTATTTAAGAAAAAAAATATTATCATTTCAGGCGTTGGCAGCGTGGGGTGTATCAGCCATTGTATCAAAGATGTGGTTTTAATGCACTTTCCTCTGCTTAAATGCTATTTGCCTTCTCCTTCAGGCAATTGAATTTAAGAAAACTCTGGTTGCCCAGGTTTTGTTGAACAAATTGGTCCCTGCACACACAATTCCCAGGAGGAGCCAGCTCTGCAGAAACTCTGGGAGCTGTCACTTCAGTGCATGGCTGGGATGGGCTGAACGGATTACCCAGCTCTGCATCGTCTGCTCTTTTATCTGTCTCAAAGCAATGGGAAGCCAGGAATAACCCCTCGGGGTTCCTCTGAGCCCGACGGTTTCTGGAGCCCGGGGTCAGATGACTGTTATTGTAGCTAAAGGTGTTTAACCCCAATTGATTTTGACAAGCCCTATTAGCAAATCCCACAATTACTTATTGGGTTTGGAGGGGAACGTTGTCGATTTAAGGCTGGATGCTCTAACCTGAGTGCTGCTGACAGGATGCCATAGGTACCAAAGCTCTTTCTGCAGGAATTGATGGAAAAACTCCCCGTCAATCTTTGGGGCTGAATTCTGGCCCAGCAGCTCTCAGGGGGTATCACAGTCAGTCCCAAAAAACAACGGGTTAGAATAAGATGTATGAAGCCTCCTACTCTGAAAAGTACAGAGCATCCCTGGGTTGGGCTTAAATAAGCCTTGTTTGTAGCACAGCTGCCTGCATCTCTGCCCTGGGGAATGGTGCAGGAGCCATGGGACCTGGTGCAAAGCATAGGAGAGTCCCTGGAAAGGTGCCCAGAACAGGCTGAGGATTGTTTCTGCTCCCCTTCAGAACTGACCTGTCCTGCAGCTCGGTCCCAGCTTGTAGAGAAGGGAGCTGAAGGTGTCTGGTACCTGCAGCTGCATGAGCAGAGGGAGACTGCTCAGCATCTTTGCATGCTCGGAACCAGTGTTTATCCCATGGGATTGAGTTCAGAGCCCCAAAGCCCTGCAGGCTGGAGCCGCTGCTGGGCAGGCAGAGAAACTGCATGGAGACTTGTGTCTGTGAGAAATATCAAGTGATGAGTTCTCTGAGGCTCGTATCCCAAAGACGCCTGAGATCATTTGGATGTGAATGGGAGTTATGTGCCTAAGTAATCTCAGAGGATCTGGGCTTTCAGCATTGCTGGATTTCTTTTTTTTTACTTTTTTTTTTTTTTTTAATATATAATGCAGCAACTGGGCAAAAAAAAGCATGACCTAAGGAAGGAAATCATTGCGTTAGTCCAATATTTTAATGAAGCACTGTGCTGTATTGCTCTGCGGGTCAGGTGTAGGTGGCAGGCAGCAGCCTGCTCGTCACCCATCCCAGGGCACAGAAATGTGGCTGCCACACGTGCGAATGCAGTTCAGCCCAGAAATTGCTTTTGGGCAGCAGAACAATCCTCTTGGAAAGCCCTGCTAGTTTCACACTTGCTTTTGCCTCTTGGTTGCTTGGGAAGAGGAGTGACCTGCTCAGGGAAAACAAACAGCTGGCATCGCTGCCTGGCCGGGGCTGGAGCGAGCGCCTGGAGCTGCCGTGAGACCGCGCCGAGTCCTGCGGGAGGTTTTGTAACAAACACCTTGTAAAACGCAAATATTTGAATAGCGACGTTCACGGCTAATGTGCCAGGTCGAGGAACAACTGCTTATCCTTTTTGTTGGTTGTTTGAAACTTAAAGGGTGAACTTAAGGATTTTCCAGAAACAAAAGCATTGAATACACTATTTGCATACTCATCCTGCAGTTAGCGGACAGGATGATGAGCCATTTATTTAACAAAGAGACCCTAGTTAATCAGCAGTCTATTTATTGTTTCTTCATCATTTGGCGGTAATTCATAACTATGTCTTGTTTTTCATTATGGGCACAATTGCACTAAGTGTGCTTGCTCCCCATGTACCATCTCTGAAATTTATTTTCCCTTTGAAAATTGCTCATATTCTTAAATAAAGGGCCATATTTAAATGGAAAATATTTATTTCAGATGATTGCCTTCAAAAGAACCGGTTCCTTGCCCTGTTTTGGGTTATTAAATGTTTTTGTTTGTTTTATTGCAGGCTCTTTTAGCTCAGCCTCCGGAATCTTGGGCAACAGAGGAGGCAGGCATTGGAAAGCGTTTGGGGTCAGCTTTGGTCATCGACATCCTGTGTAACTGGGTCAAGTCACTGGATGCCTAAAGGTAAGGGAGATTTTTATGCTGATTTTAGGGCTGTTATTGGCTATCTGGCAATGTGTCTCTCCCCACCTGTGGGGTGTGAAGAAAGGCTGAAGGAGCTCCCAGCCTCACCAGCCTGCTCTTGACTCTGGTGGGGTCCAAGCCTGACTGAAGGGACTCCAGACTGGAGTTTATTGACTTCCATCACAGGAGATCTCATGCCCCAGCCTACTTGGCTGGCATTGTGGTTTTCACCTGGAGATCCCAAACCACCGAGGTGCTTTTATCCCTACTTGGGCACAGAAGTCATTCTTCCTTCTCCAGGTTCTTGTCTGACCTAAGGACTCTTGATTTCCGGTTTTGTGAGGAGAATGGGGCTCTGCCTGCTCCCACTGCCAGGCAGAGAGCTGAGGCAGCAGCATGGCCAGGGAGCCATTCCTGGGGTGGTCAGTGCTGGTGTGAATCAGGCCAGAGTGACCTGCAAAGCCTTGTCCTAAGTGTTATCTCTTCTCCCACCAACTGCAATATTCAGGGGAATGATGGTATCAGTGAGAAAACTCTTGATGATGGCTGGGACAGAAACAAATTACTTTCCCACTAGGAAAAGGTCATCTGTGAAATTTCATGGACAGTCCCCCCCACTTGTTAAACACCCCCTTCACTCGGCTTTCCTTTTTTTTTTTTTTTAATTTTATTATTATTTTTTTTATGTGTGTAATTGCGTGTCAGACCAAGTGCACTCAATGTGAGCAGGGTCTGATACAAGGAGGGTGAAATGAGATAATCCATGTTTTCATCATCCATAGGCCTCTCTTTTCACGGGCCGTGGGCCGTACTTTATTAGGCTGAGCAGCTCTGGGCCTGCAAGAAAGAGGAGCCCTTTCTCATCCCGATGAGAATAGTGCAGTGAATGGATTCCAAGTGTTTACTCAGCATTTGTCTCGTGGTTTATCAAAGGAATGAGGAGGAGGTGCCGACAGACCTTTTGTCCTGCTGATGTGTTATGACAATGTTCCATGAATATGCAGAATGGCAGAAGGGATTAGAGCCAGTACAATTCCCCTCCGGCGCTTTTTTTTTTTTT
>VWZT01002560.1:1853-15779 GCA_013397055.1 Pachycephala philippinensis | reverse complement strand
TTCATCAGCGGGCGCTTCCCCTACTACCGGGAGAAGTTCCCCGCCTGGCAAAACAGCATCCGCCACAACCTCACCCTCAACGACTGCTTCGTCAAGATCCCCCGGGAGCCCGGACATCCCGGCAAGGGCAACTACTGGACACTGGATCCGGCCGCAGAGGACATGTTTGACAACGGGAGCTTCCTGCGCCGGAGGAAGCGCTTCAAGCGCACCGACATCACCACCTACCCCGGCTACATGCAGAACTCCAGCGCCTTCACGCCCCCGCCCGCCGGCCGCCCCGCGGCACCCACGGCTCCCTACCCCAATGCCCTCTGCTCGCCCGGCTACGGCCCGCAGCTCTCCAGCACCGTCTTCCACCCCTACGCAGCCGGGGCAGCACCGCCGGCACAGCACCCCAGGATGTTCAGCATCGACAGCCTCATCAGCGGGCAGCAGGCCCTGCAGCCCTCACCGCCCTCCGAGCTGGGCCACCCATCGCTGGGCTTGCCCGGAGCCGAGCTGGCTCCCGCCTGCTCCGCCGGCAGCTCCGAGCCTCCCTGCTTCCAGGCACAGCCCGTCAGCCCCGGCTTGCTGGGCCGGGCCGGCCCCAACTCCCTGGCGTACCCCTATGCCGCCTCGCCCCCGCACCTGCCCGTGGCCCAGGGCAGCTACTCGCCCAGCAGCCCGCAGCTCTACGGGGCTCCCAACAGACTGGCGCTGCCGGCCATGCGGCCCCCGGCCTGCGCCGAGCACGGCGAGCAGCTCCTGGGGCTCTCCGCCTCGCCCCTCGGCCAGTTCGGCTCCGGCAACACCTACATGAGGCAGCCCAACTTCCCCGCCGGCCTGGAGCGCTACATGTGATGGGGCTCAGGGGGCTTGGCTGGACGTTCCCAGGCTCCCACCAGCGGCTCTGGACAAGCGGACTTCTCCCTCCTGTGGGGGTCAGCTGCGGTGGAGTCAGGGGTCCCCGGCCCTTGGCTCTGTGCGGACACACACGTGTGGGAGGACTCAATTCCTCTCTTTCTCAGCTTATTTTGAAGTGGAGGCAAGGTGATCTGTTTATGTGCTCCATTCCTTCCTGGAAAAGCCCTGGCTGCATCTGCCAGGCAGGGCTTCCCACGCTCGCCCTGGTGCCCAGCCTGGCCCCGGGGATGCCACCTGCAGCACTGCACCCCGGGGCACCCCCAGGGCGAGGAGGAGCACACTCCGGAGGTGGGTGCATGGTGTAACATGCAGGAACTCTCTCAAATGGGCTTTCTCCTCTCTTCCCTGAGTGCCTCCTGTGTAACTGGAATGAAAGTTATCAAAAAAACCCCCAAACCACTAAACAAGTTCACTGGATTTTAAATGAATATTTAAGATGTTTATAATTTCCTTTCCCTGTAGGAAAAGAAACCCCAACTTGACTGCTTCTTTTTACTATTTTTAAAAATTACTTTTATTGTTAGAAAGGACTTTTTTAAAATAAAGCTTTTTCTTCAACATGACCAGTGCTGCTGTTCCTCTGGCTCCAGAAGGATCTTGGCAAGAGGAAATTATAGTCCAGTAACTGGTGGGAGATGGATTCGTGCTGCTGTTCTGACACCGCCACATCTTACGTGTTTAGTGACACTTCTTAAAGCTCTCTATTTTATTATGATTTTCTTAAAACCAAATAGTAGCTCCTGCAAGGCTTGCCCATGCAGCCCTTACTGGAATTTATAGTTTCCATTTGCTTAGAGAGAATGTGTCTTCCCTCCAAGAAATCCCTTGCAGGTGAAATTCTGATTTAACACATCAAATTAGGAGATAGTAGTTTTTCTTCCTAGCAACAAAATCAATTAAAATTCTAATCTGTTCACTGGCTGGGCTGCTGCTATTTATTTACAGGACTCCCAGCCAGACCGCCTGACAAGGTTTGAAGGGAGAATTCCCCGTCCCCAGATTTAGATGTTTTAAAATTCAAACATCCTTTGGGTAAAAGTGCCAAGCTAGGATTTCTTTCCTGGTTTTCAAGGGTGCCTTCTGAAGCAGAGCAGTTTTCTCTAGTCCCTATTGCATTTTTCTCTCTAAGGAGTTGGAAGTCATCTGAGCTTTGGTGTAAAACAGCATCTCATTCCCCAGCTGCTGGGCATGACCAAAAGCTGATATACAGGCAGGTACCCACGGAGTCAGCTTTTGTCCACAGCTTGGGACCTTGTGGCTTTTCATTCTTTCGTCCTGTGTGCTCCACAGAAATGGAGAGTGGGTTTAGTATGAGAGTGGAGGGAAGAAAATGCTTTTTTCTTCTTGGCTTCCTTAAAATTTGGCCTCCATCAATCTCTAAAAACTGGCCTAGCTCTGGTCTGCTGCCTTCAGCTGAGTTGCTGAGTGCCGAGTCTCCTCTCTGGTCCTTCCAGCTTCACCCTTTCAGCTTTCACACTGGTCCCAGCAGCAGCTTCTGTGCTTTTCCTCCAGCAATAACCCTGCTCAGAAGGGGCATTGTGAAAGAATTTATCCCTTGAAATACTTTGGCTCTCTCCACACGGTATCTACAGGCAGACACCTTCTGTCTAATGGAAATTTGCAACGTGCCCTGCCTGCCTGTGATACACTGCTTGCAGAGATCGCTTGGGGGGGTGCCGAAACAATCACTTGCAAGGACAGTCAGCAGAAAGGACATTTGTCATAGCTCACATTCATTCCCAGGGCCCGATCCTGCAATGTTCTGCTAACGAAAGAACTTTTGAAACCTTGCCTAAGAACCCAGGGTGTCAGAGCCAGACATGTGCCGGAAGCACTGGCTCTGCCGGCTGATGGGGCTGTGGCCCCGCTGGGTTTGCACCCTGAGCAGGAGGGCTGCTGAGGCAGGGAGAGCCAGGTACGGGCATGAAATAAAAACAATATTGGCTGTAGGGGGCGGGCAGGAGATGCTGTGGTTCTGCCTGGGTGGGATGCACTAGGAAGGGTTGGCCAAACTGTGACAACTCAGATCAAGCTGAGCTGGCTCGTCCCCAATCACCTTGCAGCAGCAGCAGCAGGGAGCTGGTGTTGGAAAGGGCTTTCCAAGTTCCTGGTATCTCTGAGTGTTAACTCAGGTGTTGGTGGAGCCCTGGGCGCTGGGCTGAAGGGGGGCTGAGCTGTGATTGCTCCTGTCCCCCAGTTGCCTGTGCCCTCCTGCTATGGGGCTCCCTGGAGAGTGGCATCCAGCTCCGGATTTAGGGATGTGTCTGCAAGAGACCCACCCCACCCCTGTGCAAGAGGGGATCTCTTCAGCTAAGGTGGCTCTGGTGTGAAGCAGGAGTCACCACAGTGGACTGAATCCCCAAAAACCTGGCTTGGGGAGAGCAAATGACCCTATCCTGCTGTGTTGGGACAACCCCTGGTGTGCACCACTGGGTTAATCTTCCCAGGACCCCATATATCCCTGTCTGCCAGACAGCTGCAGCCCAGAGCCTCCTGCAAGCATCGATAAACCACCCTCACCGCGGGCCTTGCACTGCCAAACAGCTGGAAAACAGGGGGAACAAACCCCTTTTCTTCTTTCTCCTGTAGATATTAATCCTCACATGCACAAAACTCTGGCAACTTGCATTGTGATTGTCATTAAACTAATGCCTTAAGAGTGTCTTCTTGGTTAAGTTAATGTATCCCAACGAGGCTTTTAAGCTTCCATTTCAAAGCTTTGTTTACAGTTAGGGTGAATCTAGCAAATGAGTAGGATTAAGGTGTCATGTAAAGCATGAGCCTTGCTGGGACAGAGTAGTTTTAAGCTTTGTAAAGTTTATACCTGAGCCCTTCATCTGTTTTAGTGTCTTTTCGATGTCCCTGTTTAGTGAAAAAGAGGGATTTGAGTGAAACGGGAGTAATTATCACTCAGATTTCAGTTGTGAAACCACGTCTCCTTTGAAATCCTCCTCTCTTTATTCGGGGAGTTTAGGGAATATTATGTAATGACAGTTGTAACAATCTCGAGCTCACACAAAAGACAGAGGCAAAACTTTCTGTGCTCTCTGAGATTGTGGAAAGAATGTCATACCTCAGGGTGATGGCGAGAGGTACCCTGGACTTCCCGTGGTGGGGAGAGCCCTGTCCCGAGCCCGTGAGATGCCGACGGGGGAGGTGGAATTGATCCCGAGCACCAAAGAGATTTAGTGGTGGTCTGGGCTATCTTCTCTGACTCCTCAGGGAGCAACTCCTTGCACATGAGGCTGATTTGAGATAACTCAGGCTGCACGTTCAGAAACAGGCAGCCAAAATGAGCTGCCGCTTTGGAAAGATGTTTGTTTTTCACTGGGAAACGCTGACTACCCACAGAGGAACGACTGAGCTGCAGTGTCTGTATGTGTACAGCAGCATTCTGCACGTTTTGTGCCTGCACCACCTTCCTGCTGCTTCCAACAGGTTCAAACAAGCAGTAAGAAATGCCCTTTCCAGATTATATTCCCAAATTATAAATAGTGTTTTCCATCCTGTTACAAAGAAACACAGCACCAGCTGAAATTTTAGCTGAAACACATTTCCTGAAGAACTCACCAGTCCCTCAGGCAGTGTTAGGTTTTGTCTGGATGCTGCCAGCTGTTCACTGACAGTCCCCGTGCTGGCAATATTTCACCATAACTCGCTGTTATTCTATGCAATACTTTACCCTTTGCAAATGCACAGCTTGAAGACGTTCAGTGGTGTTTCTTGGAGGCCAAGATTGAGCCGGTAAAGTCAGACAGTGATGGGGAAATGGGCAGTGGGTGCAGTGGGACCGGCTGAGATTGGCTTTGCCAGGCGATAATGAGTTTTTAACCAATTAGCACCTGGGAGTCAGCACTGCCCAAGCTCTGAGCTACATCTCGGGGTATCGGGGGTCCATCACCACTTCTGCTATGTTGTGTTTAGATCCTTTATATTCGGGCGGTTCCTATGAGGACAGGGATGGTGATGCAGCTGCTGTGTTTGTACAGGGCAAGAGCAACGCTGCCCTCCGCAGCTTTATTCCAGGGGTGTAACACCGCGGCGGGGGGTGGCACGGGCGAGGTGGCCCGGAGTGACAGGCGGCGTGCTCGGGCCAACACTGACCTCCAGTGGAAAGCCCTGGGAAACCGCTCCCGGCTCCCGGGGGATGCTCGGCATGGACCGGCAGCATCCCGGCCTCTGGGGTCCTGCTGGCGGCTGCGGGGCATCGGGACCTCGGGGGATTTTGGGGAACGGTCAGGATGAGGCAAAGTGAGGTTTGTTCAGAGAGCGTCAGTGGGCTGGATACAATCTCCGGGCTTAAAGCACCAGTTACTCACTCCGGGGAGATTTCAGAGGGAAAGGGTTTCTCTGGCTATACCTTCTTTTACCCTTTTCCTAAGCCATTGCTGGGCACACGACACAGGATTGGGCTGTGTTGGCTGTCCCCTGCAGCTCTTCTCCCTAGAGTGAAAGTAGGGAAACGAGTGGAAGCACAGTGAGGATCTGTGCCCTTGATGGAAGGGGAGGGGTTGGGGATGACAGATCACTGCTCTGCAGCAGCCAGTCTCATTGGCAGCCTGACTCTGTGTTTGAAATGTGCTACACGATGGCTGAATGGCAGAGCCGGGGGCTGGCCTGGCTCTGAACAGCACCCAAAGTGCCGGGCAAAGCAGCAGAGCCTGAGCATTGGCAGCACAACACCTACAAGCTCTTGGGAGAGATCTGGAGTGCAGTCACTTCACAGCCTTTGTGCCGTGGCTGCTGAAGGGGTTACACTGCAGCAGTGGGATTTATGAATGTAATGAAACAACCGTGCCATCCCAGCACCAGCAGGCAGCTCTGGCTGGTGGCAGCTCTGGCTTGTGGCAGCTCGGGGTGCTGCGTGGAGAAAAGGCGCACCTGAGCCACTTACATATGTGCCTGGGAAAAGTTCATTTTCCATTTGCATCAGCACTGCTGAGCCAAAGGCAGCAGGGTATGACCTCTGCCGAGAATGGGCCCGATGCTCTCAGATGTTTTGGGTGCTTTCCATCTGCACCAGAGTCATCTCGTCTTGGTTTTAAAACTCCCCTGCTAATCAGGTGTTGGAAACCAAATCAAATTTGTAGACCCATTTTCAGGAGGTTTCAGGTGACCTAATCTGGCTGGAGCAAATGGACCTCAAAAACACAAAATTGTCCAAGCTCACTGACCACCCTGCTCTTGGCTCAGAGCAGGCCATGGGTTTCAGCAGAGGAATTAGTCCACCTGTGCAGGTCAGGCCAACCCAGGTCTTGGTTCTACCCTTTTCAGATGTTCTCTGCTTGAAAGACAGGAGACTGAGTAAAGTTAAAGGGACTCTGCTGTGCCTCATTGTTTTCAGTTTCAGAAAGATGCTTCTATGGAGCTGTAACTTCCTCCCGAGAGCATCCCATCCAGCACTCCTCTGTAACAGAGATGTGTTTACCCACGGGAGAACAGGAGTCTACCAAACCAAGCTCATGGTTTGAAGCCTTCACCCTCAAGAAATCACCAGTTTTGCCATCCCAAAGACACAGTTAGGGAACACTTTCTTGCCAGACCTCGAATGCATCCCAGCAGAGCTTTGTGTTCCCTAGAGATGGCAAAACTGGCCACTTGGTCAAGATGCTCCCTTCGGGTCACCGTGGAAGCGCTGGAAGCGGGGTATGGTTTTGCCTCCTGCACTGTAGGCAGCACCCACGAGGTGGCAGCCAGGTGACACCCTGGCCAGGCCCTGTGGCCCACCCTCAGCTCTCCTGCCCGGACCCCACCAGCCGCAGACCCTCTCCGAGCAGCATTTTCTTCTCCCTGGTTACTTATTGTTAGGTTTTCCACAGTGTTGGTTTAAGCACGTATCCGTCCTCCCGCGGCTCAGAGCCCTTTCTTTCCAGGCTGTCTGCTGCTTGGATTCTCCCCGAGCTGATGCTCACCCTCTAAGTATAATTGCAATACAAAGTAGTTTCAGAATAGCGTGCAATAGTGGCTAATTATTTGGAACAATTATACATAACAAAGACAGAGCCAAGCAGCAAGAGGGCTTAATTGTCTGGCCAAGCATGAAATAGCACAGGATTATCGCTCACAGGGGGAGGGGAGGCAACAGAGGAGAATTGCCCCATAGAATAGGCAAGAATCCAGCCTGCTCTGGAAGACAAAGTTTATTGAAGAACTTGAAAATTCCCCGTTGAAGCATCTTCTGAGATGGCAGAGAAGACATGAAAAGGATAATGACCCAGAATATGGGCTTAAGGCACAAATCCCTCCACTGACAGACTCCAGGCCTACAGGCGCTTAAGAACATGCTTAAATTTTAAGCACATGAATAGTCCCCTTTGACGGCTCACGTGCTTAGAGTTAAGCTCAGGCATAAGTGTTTGTAGGATTGGAGCCCAGATTTTTATTGCAGCTAGGCTCTTCTCAGTAATGACAGGAAATAAGCGATGTATAAAATGCACAAGCTCCCCGGGCAGTGCCATGAGACCCTTTGCTCCCTGTGAGTGACGAGAACCTGCTGTGAGCCACAGCAACATCCCCACCTTCCCTCCCTGCCATGGAGCTGGGGGAGAGAACAGCAGCTGTGCAGTGGTGAGAGCAGCATCTCCAAGTCCTGAGTGGAGCCTGAGAGTCCACAGGTGTGGGTGAGGAGGTGAGGAGGTTGCAAAATGGAAAAAAGATCACCATTAAAACCTAAAAAGTGCTGCGGGTGTTGCTGGAGTTCAGCCTTGCTGGAGAGCACCAGAAAGCAATGTCTTGGAGAGCTTCTGAGATAGTGTGGAAAATGAGAATAATTTTCAATAAAAGTGATTAAAATATGTATTTTTAAAAAAATCCTGCAGAAAATGAGCAAATCAGTGCAATAGCAGCTCCTCTCCAAATAATCCCTGCTTAGGCATGCACCTGCTTTTTCTGCAGAGTAAGGTTTCTCTCATGTGAAATCTTCCCTGCTCTTTCTCCGTCTCTGAAGGTTTTGTTTTTTGCAAGGCTTCCCATTTTTACAAAACAGCTACCTGCTGGGCAGTAGCACTTGTCCCTCTGCTTGAACCTAGATCACTGTTTTTCAATTGTCTTTAGGGCTGGAAGGATTTGTTTTTGTTGGTGGGACAACAGCCTTGTGCTGGTGACTGCGGATGTGCTGTAGTGATGGTGGTGGTAGAGGAAGTGGAATGTGTGGGACACGGATGCTGTGAGCTTCAGTGGGCTGGCTGACCCCAGGAGCTGTGGTACCTGCCATCCCATGGATGTCCCGTGTCCCAGACCTACAGCCATGCCTGGAGGTTTGGGTGAGGGTGCCCATGCCAGCAGCAGCGTGTGAGAGCAGTCCAGCCTGGGGAGTTAGCTGTGGAGGAGATTTTTCCTTAGGAAAAATGAGTGGATGTGTGGATCTGCCCCACAGGAGGCCAGGCCCCCCTCCTCACTGCTGGCTGTACTCTGCACACCCCTATCAGCCCCCCAGGGATGTGCTCCACAGGGTGGGAGCTGCTGGTGGAGGAGGTGGCCCCACCACTGCCTCCTTTAGTGCTCCTGGGACCTCAGCTGTGGCTTGGGCATCGGCACCCATGGGTCCAGGACTGCTGCTGGCAGCCCCTGGAGGGCATTATGTGATCCATACAGCCTTCTTATGGGGCCGTGTGTGCAGCCTCCCAGCCCTTCCCAGGCACGGACACGTGCTGTGGAAACACCCGCACTGCCCTTTCCTCCTTTACGCCCATATGGGGTGGGGAAGGGGGAACTGGGCAGCTGCCATCACCTCTGGGGAAGGGTCAGGCCAGCTGGTGCCAGTGTGGGCTGGGATGTCCCTCAAGCGCTCAGGACCTTCCCAAACCATGCCAGTGCCTCAGTGCATGGCCAGCCTGCCACAACGTGCCTGTGCAGCAGCTCAGAGCAGCGGGGCACGGGTGGAGGATTTTCTCTGAAGCCAGAGGTTAATTATGCTTTATTGGATAATTTTCAGCTGCCAGCGCTGGCAATAAAAGGGATTTCCTCTAGATGGCACGCTTATCTCTGCACTGGGAGGGAAGCCCACCAGCCTGCATCCCCCGCAGGACCCCAGCCATGTATTTTCAGGGAACAGATAACTTATGTCCTCTTATATCACAATTTGAATGCTCAGTATCTAGACTATACAAAAGCCTGGGAAATGGTAATAAGAAAAACACATTTCATAGTGAGCACTGCTGGGATCCAGTTAGCTGGGTGGTGCTGAGTATCCATTTTGAAGAAATCCGGTCTTTCCAAGTAACATAAAGCCAGATGTGAAACATCAGCCTTCCCTTTATCAGCCCTCAGTGTTGTTTCTTCCACGTGAGTGATCCAGTTGCCTCTTCCTAGCGAGAATAAGCAGAGGCTTACCTGCAGTAAGAGCAAGAAGTGGGGATGTGTGTGTGTGTGAAGCCTCAACACCCCCAGAGTGGCTGAATTGATTTTAATCTGTGTGGTGACAAATTTCCTCTCTCTTGCCCCTGTGCAGCTCAGGGTAGCAATTTCTTCTGGTGGTTTGAAGAAAGGAGTAGAAGTTCACACCAGTCGGGAGCTGAGATTCACCCTTCTGTGCAGATTCAGCCACAGATATTAAAGTGGTGCCTAGTTTAATAATTTTTCCACCTGACAGTCCTTCCGCAGAGAAGGGGAGAGGGTTAAGGGGTTTGGTTCTGCCTCTGCTTCTCCTCATGTGTGAGATGCCTCACTTCTCTTCCCATACTTTAGGCTGCACATTTTTTCTCTCTGTTCTTTCAACTCCTTCCCAAGATGGGAATAGGGAAAAGGAGCCCTGTGCTATATTTCTGTGCAGTCTTAGGTTAAGAGGCAAAATATATTTATGAAGCTCTTTGTGAGGAACATCTGTAGATACCAGCATGTACATGCAGGGCTGATTTTTCAGAAGGATACAGCAGATGTACCCAGATCTGATCCCTAGCTGGAGACTGGTGGATACTTCCACAAAGACTCCTATCCCCAGCCTTTTTCTACATGAAAAAAAAAAATGGTGAAACAATTTTTATACTGATCAAGCTATATTCCAGTAATTTTCCACCTTCTCTGTCATTTCCTCATTTGAAGGCCCTCTCTGTATTGCTTCTGGCACCCAAGTTGAAGGTCCTCAACTGGCACTTCTGGCAGAAGTGGACTTTTGTGATCTCAGTGGGTGAGGTGGGCATGAGCTGCTGAACTGCAGAATGCAGAAAACTCAGCATCAGGGATTTCCTGGACAAGTTTGGCATGATGAGATGCTAACACGGAAAACCTGGGCTCAAAAACCTCATCATGAGTTTCTAAATCCTTGTGGATCTGGCCATTTATTTAGGTTCTTGCGCTGGTGCACCCACATTTGGAAAATCTGATTCCCTCCCACATATATCTCTCACCTCCCAAAAAACCCCTAAAAATCCTTCCTTCTATTTTCAGGGGATTTTGGAAAGAATGAAGTGATTTAGCAGGCTTGTTTTCACAGGGATATTTTTCCTTGTGTGGTAGGCACAGTTACCAGGCTGTTCTATACACATTGCCACGTGCCAGAGCATAATTGCCTTCCACATGCATCGGCCTTTGGCTAATGTGTTTTTTATGGCAACCAGGAGACCTGGCTTTGGTGAGTCTCAAATGTGCACCTGGTGGTTTATGGCTTGAAAATGCTGCTTTCCTCTGAGTCATGGGAGTGTGTGTATTTCTTTTCTTGTCAGATTGCTGAAGAATGGGACAAAAAAAAAAAAAAAAGGGGCTTAGAGCAAGTCAGAATTAATCAGTTGAGTGTTAAGCTGGGTATGAGCTTGCCTAGGGGGCTTCAAACCCGCCTGGGATGGGATCAGTCATGAAGAGAGAGCGGGAGGCAAAGTTTTGGAACTGCAAGCCCAAAACTAAGGTCCTAAAGTCAGATCACAGCACCTAAATAAACGTGTTTTTAAGATGTTTCCCAGTGTCTGAGGAGCAGAAAAGACAGGGATAATTGTGCTCTGAAGTTTCATGCACGTGGGGTTCCTGGGAAAAGCCTTCATTGGAATCCAGGCCTTTTTTGGTGCGGATTTTGAGACACCTGCGTTTGAAAAGTCAAGTCAACAAACCCGAGCTGTCCAACATCTGAACGCTGCAGGGATGGATATTGGCACTTGGCTCCGGTGGTTTCCAATCTGGGAATTTCATATATCTCTCACTATCTGTCACCACCATTCCCACTGACCTCCCTGTGCTGGGAGCTCGTGGTGTGCAGGCTGCAAACTGATCTTTGCAAGCTGGGAGCTGGCAGTGCGGGGCTGGAAAAAGGGCTGAGCTGCAGGGAGCACTGAAGGTCTGAGCCTTGGATATGGAAAGAAGAGAAATAATATCAAAGGAAATCACATAAGTGGAAAAAGAGCCCCCTGGGGCAGCCCAGGCAGCAGCAGGTCTGTCTTGTTCATGTTTTCAGAGAAGTTAGAGGTCAGCCAAGCTTGATAACGAGGTAATAAAGAAAAATCCATCACTGAGCCTAGGGGGACTGGTAGATGCCGTTCTCATCAGAATAAACGAATTTAGATGCTGCTCGGCAGAAGCAACGAGAACGATTATGGGTCACAAACCCAACAGATCATCTGGAAGGGTCTGGGAGCAACGTCGGCTGGGCTGGAGCTGAACTTTCCACATTTCCCAAGGGATTCACTTCCCGGGGCTTTCCCCCCTCCGCTAAACCCCCGCGCCGGGAGATGCTCCGGGCAGGAGCAGAGCTCCCTTAGGCGTGGGCATGGCCAGTGCTAGGTCAGGAGCAGCGACCGCATCCTGCGGTGCTCCGGGGTTCGTGTTCTGCCCTCCGACTACACCCCCCACCAAATAACGGTCTGGGAAAGAGTTTTTCCCTGTGGGGAGAAAAAAAATTAAAAAGTGCCTGATTGTTGTGGCCAGTTCTGCAGCTTTCAGGAGCTCCGACCCGGGCGGAGGCACCGGGAGACCCGGGGGGAAAACCTCGGCCGTGAGGATCCACCTGCCGAAGCCGTCAAGCAGGGCATCAAACACCGACCCCACACGCCTGGATCAAACACCTCATTAAGACAGGCGGGAAAGACAGTGAAAATCAATTTAAAGGGGAAGAAAAATCATCGTGATCGGCTGATGGCCTTTATCATTTTTTCCCCCTACTTTTGAGACTTTTTGGATACTCTATCCACTCCACCAGCACTCATCCCTACGCACGTTTGATTCCTCAGTTTAAAGTGAAATGTGAGGCAGAGTTGGGTTCAAACGGGAAGCGAGGCTGTCTGAAAGGAAATACTGCAGAGAGGAGAGCAGAAAAATTAAAGATCTGCCCAAGGAAAAATGCTTCCCTCCCAGCCCAGCACGCCAGGGCTCGGCGGGGCGATGACACGGCAATCTTTTCGGGTAGATCAATAGGGTTTTTCTTTCGGGAGACCACATCATTTCTTACTCCGGCGCACATTAAAACGCGCCCGTCGCTCCGCGTGTGGATGCACGGCCGGGAGTGTGTGTGTGAGCGTGTGTGTGTGTGTGTGTGTGTGTGTGCACCGTGTCTGCGATCCCACCATCTGGTTTGTTTCAGTCCAGGGTTTCCCTTTGCTAAATCGTCTCGGGACGGGTGTAGTTTAGGTTCTTTTTCTCGTTTTGATTTGTTTCTGCAGCCGATCTTGCGTGGCAAAGCCGAGGCTGAGACCGACTCGGCGAACAGAAGCCGCTCGGAGACGGAGGGAGCGGGATTCATTCACTGTCGCTCCATTGTGGGTCATTCCCGACTTAAACGGGGACAAATTTCTGCCTCGAAACAGGCAGAAATCGTGTCGGTGCTGGGGGATCGGGACACGCTGTTTCTCGAGCTGCGGCGCTCGGGGTGAGCGATGCTGAGGGGGAGAGCCAGATCCAGGAGGGAGCAGGACAAGGCACCGGCCGCATCCCACCAACAGCGCCTCGGATCAACCCTTCTCGCCTCCCCCGTACATTTTCGGCCTCATCGGGATCCCCACGACCGCGAGTAAAGCAGCAAGCGGCTCCACCCGAGTTCCCCGTTGCCGGGGGCTCCCCCCGAGGTCTGCCCCCCTCTCCAGACAGGGGCAGAGCCGGCAGCCGGGGCAGGGCAGGGCAGGGGTGGGCAGGCAGCAGACACCCACATCTGTTTCACTTAGAGCCGTGTGGGACCAGCCTCCAGACGGAGCGATCGGGAGGCAGCCGCCCTGAGACCGGGCGCCGCGGGGGCGCGGGGGGCGGCCGAGCATCTTCTCTCCCGGAGCGTCCCCCGGGCGGTGTCCCCTGCCCCCGTCCGCTCGCAGCGCGTCATTTTGCTGCCCCCGCTCCGCCCTCCCCTCCGCCGCCCTGCAGAGGCACAAGGCGNCCGCGTGTGGATGCACGGCCGGGAGTGTGTGTGTGAGCGTGTGTGTGTGTGTGTGTGTGTGTGTGCACCGTGTCTGCGATCCCACCATCTGGTTTGTTTCAGTCCAGGGTTTCCCTTTGCTAAATCGTCTCGGGACGGGTGTAGTTTAGGTTCTTTTTCTCGTTTTGATTTGTTTCTGCAGCCGATCTTGCGTGGCAAAGCCGAGGCTGAGACCGACTCGGCGAACAGAAGCCGCTCGGAGACGGAGGGAGCGGGATTCATTCACTGTCGCTCCATTGTGGGTCATTCCCGACTTAAACGGGGACAAATTTCTGCCTCGAAACAGGCAGAAATCGTGTCGGTGCTGGGGGATCGGGACACGCTGTTTCTCGAGCTGCGGCGCTCGGGGTGAGCGATGCTGAGGGGGAGAGCCAGATCCAGGAGGGAGCAGGACAAGGCACCGGCCGCATCCCACCAACAGCGCCTCGGATCAACCCTTCTCGCCTCCCCCGTACATTTTCGGCCTCATCGGGATCCCCACGACCGCGAGTAAAGCAGCAAGCGGCTCCACCCGAGTTCCCCGTTGCCGGGGGCTCCCCCCGAGGTCTGCCCACCTCTCCAGACAGGGGCAGAGCCGGCAGCCGGGGCAGGGCAGGGCAGGGGTGGGCAGGCAGCAGACACCCACATCTGTTTCACTTCGAGCCGTGTGGGACCAGCCTCCAGACGGGGCGATCGGGAGGCAGCCGCCCTGAGACCGG